>JBBBDQ010002192.1:0-27500 GCA_037127315.1 Ascarosepion bandense
TATATATATATATATATATATATTACTATAATCGTCATTTCTAGTGGGTACACTTATTTGAGTATCTATCAGTTTTTTTTAAACAGCCGACAGCTTAGAAGTAGAATGTCCGACTTATGACAAATCGAGCGGCTTTTAATGCTGGCTGAAAGCAATCGGATGTCTAACCGTACTGATGAACTGCGAAACAGGACTGTCTGCGGAAATATATATATATATATATATATATATATATATATATATATATATATATTAAAAAAGGATTAATTCAATGATGTTGGATGATCATTTCGATATGAAAATCCCCACGGGGGATAACACATCACCTCAGCAACAGAAAAATCCTTTCAGAAACTGGAGAAAAATCACTCTAATTTTCCTTTTTAAATAGATTTGCAAAGAAATAAAAAAGGAAAAGAAAAAAAAACAAAATAAAATCAAATAAACAAGAAAAAAAATTGACATCGTCTGGGTTCGCAAAAAAAGGAAAGAGAATTGTAACTTAAAATTAACGGACGGCCGTGTTGAATTGATGTAAGGTTAAGCAACACGGAAAAAATGTGGGAGATAAGAGAGATAAAGGAAGAAAGGGAGGGAAAAAGAAAAGAAAATATATATATATATATATATAAAAATACAAACCTGTCAGGGAATTTCAAATGTCAGAAACCCCGGTGTTTAATTTGTAAACATTTAGTAAACGACACAATATTCTCTGTACCCAACACCAAAATCAAATTGCACCCACCACGCCTCACCTGTGACAGCCAAAACATTATATATTTTCTCTTCTGTTCAATATGTCCAAATAGTGGATATATTGGAGAATCTGATAATAGCTTTAGATTTCGTTTCAATAATCACAAACTTAGCATACAACAGAACAACCAATATTCCCCAATAGCAGTTCATTTCAATCAACCGGGTCACACTTTAGAAAATTGCAAATGTTTACTGATAGACTGCGATTTTAGTTCTACACACACACGCAGAAAGAAAGAAAAATACTGGATTTTAAAATTAAATACACACAAGCTAGGGTTAAATAGGGACTTAGGTGTTTTGAATCTTTACAAATATTTCAATAGCTAAACATTTTTTAGATACAATCAAAAAATTTTCTCTAAAACAAAATTTATAAGTATTATTAAAGATAGGTTTACGTTTACAAATATTTAAAAAAAAATCTGTCGCTTTCTGCGTCACGTGATGTAAACAAACTCTCTCCACGGACGCTCTCGTAAAATACGTTTCTAATTTAAATTTTAAAATCTTTTGTTTCTGATGAAGGACCGAGGACGGTCTGAAATATAAAATATAATAATAGAAATAAACAAATACTGTCAAAAAATACATTTTTAAACTTACAACTTTTTAGTAGTTTTTCCTATATATATATATATATATATATATATATATATATGTGTGTGTGTGTGTGTGTGTGTGTGTGTGTGTGTGTGTTAAATAAAAAAAAACGGAAATGCATATAGGTAAAATCCCCCAAAACAAGCCCTATTAATATTAATTTTATTATTATTAAAAATTATCCAGGTGGAGGGCTCGATGTAAATAGTATTATCTATTTACAGAGCCAAATATGTATATTATATCAAAAAATTCCGAATTCTACATTCATTGAATAGCTATTTCAGCGAGAAAATTCTTGCTTCTTCAGCAACGATCAAAAACAAATATTTATTCATTCAAATATGGTACAAAATTCACATACCGGAAGGTGCCTAAAAACATATCTATACACAGGAAGTTTTTTTTTAAATGGAGTGGGGATTACGAAATAAAAAAATTATTTAAAATTTGTCCTCTAGACACAACCCCCCACCAAAAAAAAAAACCCAAAAAACAGAGGGGCAGTGGTAAAGATCCATGACTTGATATTAGAATAATACTTTTAGATAAGTCTGTATTAAAGAATCAAAAATCAAAATTTAACCGTGTTACAGGAATAGAAGTGGTGGGAGGAAAGAAAAAAGAAAGGACAAATGGGGTAGACAGGGGGAAATTTAACAAAGAAATAAGACATAAAAAATATTCATTATCCAAGGTGACAAGGCTTCAGATGGTGAAAGGAAGGGAAAGTTATATATATATTTTTAAAAAAGAAAAGGAATCAGGAGGAAAGAATAGAGACAACATATATATCTCTGTTAAAAATCCCCCCCCCCAAAAAAAAAATTGGTTTAAAATAATAATATAGCTAGACATTAGTAGATGGTTTAAAATCTACTAATAGAATTAAAATAGAATTGGGATAATATTATGATAGGTCTAAAATGAAAAATGGACAAATAATATATATAAATATAAGTGGACATACACACACATTTATATACACATACATATCCATATATATATATATATATATAGAGAGAGAGAGAGAGAGAGACACACACACACACACACACACACACACACACACAATATATATATATATATACACTTACACATAATTAAATACATATACACACACATAACCAGATATATGCATATTTACACATTTACACACAATTCAACATATATATAAATATATACATGCCTATACATAAAATACACACCTATATACATATACATACACATATACTTATATGCATATATATATACATATATACGATTACATACACACACCACCCACATACACATTTATATAAAAAAGAAATATACATACATCAGCACACCAAATAATATACACATATACACCATACACAAATATATTTAACTTCATACATAATCATACATATACATTCACACACACATATATATATATATACATACATACACATAAGCACACACATAAATACACATACATATACACATGAAAATATATATATATATAGCCATACGCAGACAGACACACATACACATACATATATACACAATTTAAAAAAAATACCTGGCTTTAGAAAAATTGTTACGAGAATTTATGAACATATATAAAATAAATTTTAACGTAGATATCTATAAAATTCTCATTATTCAAAAAAAAAAAATTAATTTAAAAATGTTGGTAGCGAAAGTATTCAAGTATTAGAAAAACAAAAATAAAGATTCGTCACAATTTAAAAAACTATAAATGGGCTGGAAAATTTTAAGGATTAAAGAGTTAGTCTTTAGGTCATTATATGTAAGTTTGTAGTTTGGGAAAGAGAAAGAAGAAAAGAAGACAACTATAACACTGAGATCAGTATTGGATATTTAAAAAGTCAGATTTTAAAATTTAAAATTTAAAACTTAAAATTAAAATATTTAGATTTTTCTCGCTGAAGTAGCTATTCAACGAATGTAGAATTTGGAATGTTTTAATATCTGTCTAAACCTATTTATAAATGGAACTTTGTCTCTGTATGTGTGCGTGCGCGCGTGTGTGTGTGTGTGTGTCCGTTACCTATAGACTCCGAAACGGCTGAACCGACTTTCTTGAAAATTTACACAGTTGTACTATAAGCGTCTGCGAGTGTTCTTAGCTAGGTTTTGTGTCGAGGTACCATCGATAAATATCAAAAATCGATAATCGAAAAAATCGTGTTATAGAAGGAGTGGTCCGATTTTAATCAAATTTGATACACTCATAGGCAAAGACATAAGAAACGATATTCAGAAGTTTCAAGGTTGCAGTTTTTACAATAGTACAGAAAATCGATAATATATATATATATATATATATATATATATATAAGGCAAGATGTTTGTGTGTGTGTCTGTTTATCTCTCTGTATGTCCTTTATACAAATCCACAATTTTTATCCGATTCTCACCAAACTTCACACAAATATTCTTTAGGCTGAGTCTGAGCTCCAGGACCATGGATTAGTTTTAAAGCTTTCATTACACCCGAGCAACGCCGGGCTATACTGCTAATAATATATATATGGAAGTGCTAAAAAGTTCTTGGTTTTTGCCTCTCCTACGCACTTCGTAAAATCTAACCAAAAGACTCTACATGCCAGTTTCTTTTTTGTTTTTGTCTATTTTTTGTTTTTGTCTATTTTTTTTTTTTTTTTTTTTTTTTTTTTAGGATCCTGGTCCAGGACATTTCAGCACCCGATCGTCGGTAGAAATATCAATAACTCTCTTTCTTATTCTCATGATCTTAATTCTAAGCATCTAAACTTTCATTCATGTCACACACCTCGTTCATCATAACTATTTTAACAGTAACCGTCGGGATTGAGTGGCACTCGAACCTTGTACTGCGGGGCTTACGGGCACGTGACATTGAAACGCCCGTTCCCACACGATCACCAAAGTTAAGCAACGCCGAGCCTGGTCACTACTTAGATGGGTGACCGCTTGGAAATATCAAGTGCTGTAAGTTTGGATGTGCGGGCGGTGTTATGGATAATGGCTCGAAATTGGAAATCAGAAAACCGAGCTCTAATTCCTGTTGGGTTTGTTATATTCATTTACACACAAATAAGTCTGAGAAAGGTATGAATTCACCTATTCTCCCTCACCCCAGCTATGGGTTAACTAGTAAAGTTTGTATCGCAAAATTATTATTATCCCCTCCAAATTCTTATAATCTATTTTTCCCGGCATTAAATAAGCTGCAAAGGGGTGATTAGCCGTAGAAAACGAATGAATCAATCAATTGGGTGAACTTTAGTATATAAAAAACTGCTTCTCCAGTTACTACATATGCCACATAAAAAAACAAGATATTTAAAAAAATTATTTCGTTTTTAATGAAACTGGTATAAAAGAGGGATTGCTGCTTAAATACACAATATATATATATATATATATATATATATATATATATATATATATATATACGCTACTCTGGCATCTACGCATCGTTCATTCAGCAATGAATTAGAACACTCTCAGCTATTGAGTGTGTGTAATGATAATATACACGCTAAAAAATCTGCCTTCCTCTACCGAGCGCCTGTATCTCAGAGGCAGAATCGCCGACTGACGCCAATTCGGTCGGGTTTCAATCCTGGGTTAAAAGCAATCGGAATCTAACCGTACTGATGAGCTGTGATACAGCAAAACAGATCTGTCTGCGGATGACTATATATATATATTATTAATACAAATGTGAAGTTTGTCACTTAACTGATTGGTATTACCTACAACAACCCGACTTCAGAGTTTCGAAGACGGTCCCTCTAGCAATCACCCCGTCCAATCGTCAGCAAGTAGCTGTTAATATTTCTCAGTTTTTTTTTCTTTTATACATGCACTTTTCATTGGTGCAAGGTTGATGTTTCTTTTCATAGTGTGCGCGCGCGTTCGTACATTCATAGTGTGTGCGCGCGTTCGTAAATTCTACACGTACGCAAATACGCGCAGACGCGCGTATTTGCTTACGTGTAGAATGTTCCCCTTCACACTGCAATTAATTCGGTGATTGATAAATAATTATATTCATCTAGCACGATGTAGAGAAAGTTTTTGATCAAAATTCAGCTAATTACATGCCAGGTTTCACCCCATATATATATATATATATATACCATTTAAGCATTGATACTAATTATTTATGTAAAACTACGAAATACAACTTTTCGAACCCAAAAATAAAAACATTAAATGTCTAGAGATCATAGTAATTAGTTATCCATGGCTACAATTGAAATTGCGTTATGTTTATATATATATGTATTGGTGTGTGTTTATATATATATATATATATATATATATATATATATATATATATATATATATATATATATGCACATAGCCTGAAGATTGCATTTAAGCATGAAAGAGCTTGTCACCTTTGGGTGTTGAATTCATTGTCTGCTTTTATATTTACAAACGCTCTGTCCTTGATATTGAACATTTTAACCAATAAATATAACATACCATAAATCTATATTTTCATCATATATATATATATATATCCATTATATATTCATCATATATATATATATATATATATATATATATATATATATATATATATATATGAGTTTTCGCGCGTACAAGAACTTAGCTGAATCTTTTCAGTATGAATATACTTTTATATACACATTTATATGTTAAACGCATTTTCTCAATACCAATTTGTTACACGCTTCACCAAAAATGAATTACATTACCGTCAACGTCGAGAACAGAAGACAAATTCACAATTTTGTTCGTTGTCTTTTAACCATTAGAGGAAGTACACCGTGCAAAGCAGGCTGGCGACAATCAGACAGACTTCCTGATCAATTTGATCGATTTCATAACTCATTGCAGATATTTATTTTATTCACGGCTGAAATATGAAAGAATTCGATAGTTCTTAATATGCTATCTGCAGGGCCGAAGCTTAACGTTCGACTAATTGAGCCACGTACTTTTAAGTCTAATATCCTCTGGCTTTAATTGCGACTTGTAAATCTAATTTGATGGATAGCAAGATCGATCATCAGAAAACCCGCGTCAGTCAATCATCTTCTGACCGATTGTTTCCTGATTGTGTGGTGGTGATTGGGGTGGTGGTTGGGGTGGGTGGGGTTCAGTGTTAGTTTCGTCATCTTTACAATATACTTAATCGGAGACACGATCCAACGGCATAAATATTTAATAGCGTAATATAGATATTTTCTCAGTTTCGTCAAATTAGGCACAAAACCATTACACCATAATTTTATATAAAGTCTGAATTCAGTTTCAAAGAATGGCCGAAGAAAGATTGCTCTACAGGTGGTGCCCTAATAACACTTTTTTTAAATTGATTAATTCGTTTAATTCACCTTATCAAAATTTTGAAGGTTATTTAAAGCCAGAAAATATTTTAGATTGTAGATTTTTTGTAATTACAATAATGGTTTAGGGATACAAGTCTTGGGGTCGGGGAGATTATTAAGGTTATTTAAGCTTAAGTATGTATAACGAATCTAACGGCAATTTGAACTCGGCTGTCCTATTAACATTTCTGAGCCTTTATCTGTTTCACCATTTGTACATCCAAGATTACAGCACTAGGTATTCTTAAACGGTTACCCATCTAGATACTAACCAGGCACGACGTTGCTTAACTTCATTGATCGTACGGGGATCAATGTTTCAACGTGATTTGACCGTAATCCTTAACAACATATTTTTTGAATTCCAGTTGAATTCGTTGCATTCCCTTACGCGCAAATACCCGTGAAAAAGGTATTAATACGTCCCTTCCTTCCAGTTATGGGTTAAATAAGAGGACAGATTGGGTTCTATTGGCAACCAGTATACCACAGAAAGTAATGGCAACCTACTATGGAAAAATGTTCTGCTCAGTCTTTCAAGACATGATCGCCCAAGAGTGTATCACGTATGGCACTTAACTGACTGAAGTCTTTGAAAGACTAGACTTGGATTCACTCTTTCTACCACAGCAATAAAGACGTGATTTACTGAATACAACCTACATGGCCAAGATTATAGTGATTTTCTAAGCGCAGCTTAGATGTGGCACAAGGCCGAATGTATGGGACACCTAGTGAGGATTGAACTCACTACTCAATTGTAATAATTCTAGCCAGACAAGCTTGCTAACCATTGCACCACCTCGAGGTGCCTATGGCCACAACTATAGATAACCCAGTAAGAATTATTGAAAATTTATAACTGCTAGCTTATAAATAGATATTGTGTATGGCATTTTTCTGTTGGATCCATTTTACATACCAAGTTATCATATTATAGCAGGCGTTCTGGACGATAGAGGAAGATGCAAGACAACACAAAAAACACAAAAAAAAAACGTGAAAGTGTTTTCGACCATTCACACCTGGAGCCACTTCGATAAAGAATATTTCTTTAAATTCTGAAAGAATTAAGGTAGTCATAACAGTTAAGGAGGGACAAAAAAGGATTAATTCTAATTATTTTGCTGATGAATTCCATAATTTTTACCTCGATATTTGGTTATTTCATATTTTCTTTTACAACGATTGGAAATAAATTATACCATTAATTTAAATAACTTAATCGAGTTTAAGGTATTATGAAGTCAGAATGTTAAGCTACTAAATAAAAATGTTTTGTGTCTTATCTGGGATTAGTTTATTTGCAGATAAATAATAATAATAATAATAATAATAATAATAATAATAATAAATAGAAAAAATGTGGAAATTGAAAACAAGAGTTGTGCCAGTGATAGTAGGTGCACTTGGAATGATAAAAAATGGAACAAAACAACACATTGAAAGAATCCCTGGAAACCCCAGCTTAAGAGATATACAAAAAATTGTCTTATTAAGTACAGCCCACACACTAAGGAAAACTTTATCTATGTAATGCTGGAGATGATAGGGAAGATAGAAAAACATGAAATGGAGCCATAACAACACGCCACTACCTGCCTTAGGTCTCCCCGCAGACTTGGTTGGTAGTGAGACCAAAGCAGAAATCGAAATATGATTAAAAATGACATAATAATAAATAATAATAATAATAATAATAATAATAATCCCATTCTATTGGATTACACCATCTACACAGACAAAAAAAATTGAAGCAAATAGGCCGGAGATTATTGTTAAAAACCAGAAAGAAAAAACTTGTCTATTAATTGATATGGCTTGTCCAGTGGATTGTAACATAGCAACCAAGGAATTCGAAAAACTGTCAAAATATAAAGACCTGGAAATTGAAATAGAAAAAAATGTGGAAATTGAAAACAAGAGTTATGCCAGTGATAGTAGGTGCACTTGGAATGATAAAAAATGGAACAAAACAACACATTGAAATAATACCTGGAAACCCCAGTTTAAGAGATATACAAAAATTTGTCTTATTAAGTACAGCCCACACACTAAGGAGAACTTTGTCTATGTAACGCTAGGGATGATAGGGGAGATAGAAAAAACATGAAATGGAGCCATAACAACACACCACGACCTGCCTTAGGTCTTCCCGTAGACTTGGTAGGTTGTGCGACCATAGCAGAAATCGAAATATGATGGAAAATGACATAATATTAATAATATAAACATGATCTAAGTCTTTTATTTTCATAATTTTAGCCATGGTCTGTACAGATGAAACATTCGCTCTATTGAGTTTATTTGGACATTTAGTCATCATATTTTGTATTAGAGGTTTTCAACAAGAACACCAAAAAACAATCATGCAAAAAGTTTAAATCCACCTCATTTAAACCAAGCCAGAGAAAAATGTCTTTAATGAACGTTTATTACATAGTATTAATTTCAAAAAGCTACTGAACATTATTCATATTTCATTTGTTTTCTTAGCTTGAATAATTATTTCACTGCACCTAAGATTTTTTTTAAAGGCTTATCTGCCTTTTTAAGGTTATGTAATGCCAAAACATATTTTTGGATTATAAGAATTTTTCGGAAATAATAACTAATATAAGTAATACTATTTAACCCATAACTGGTAGATTCATACCTTTCCCAAGGATATTTGCCCGTAAGTGAATATAACGAACACGACTGAAAATCGATCTCGGCTCTCTGATTTCTCAGTCCCAGCCATTGTCAATGTTGTCAATACATGCATCCAAGTTTAATTGGAGTAGATAGATCTATCTATCGCCCGGTTCACACTCCACCCATTTCTATTGAACAGGTTAAGATGCTCATCCTTTGTTTCCTGTTTAGTACATAGTACATCTACTGCTAGTATATATATAAAGTACTTTCGACTATCACAGACATTATCAAGAACAAATGTGATGCCTGTGTGATACTTAGAATTCCTTTGTCTGTATTCTTGTATTCTTTGGAAGTCTGGACGTTTGAAATGGTCTAGCATGATGTCATGTGTAACGGCTAAATAGTAAAATTAATTAATTGGTAAAATAAGATGAATAAATGAATCGCATTCTTTCTGTGCAACCTCGTTCCCGATCGCCGTTACACATGACGTCACACTAGACCATTTCAAACGCCTAGTGTTCCAAAGAATGCCAGTATTTAGACAAACGAATTCTAACTACCATACAGATACCACTTCGGTTCTTGAACCTGGCGAGTATCTAGATGTGTGACCGCTCGGGAATGTCAGGTGCTGTAAGCTTTTTTTTTTTTTAATCGTATCACCCCGAGCAAGGCGGTAACACCACTGATGTGCAGGGGGCTACGTAATAGTGAAAAGATCGGAAAAGAGAAAGCTGGAAACCATATCCACACACACACACACACACACACACATTTTACCTTTTATATATATATATATATATATATATTATCGATTTTCTGCACTATTGTAAGAACTGCAACATTGAAACTTCTGAATATCGTTTCTTATGTCTTTGTTTATGAGTGTATCAAATTTGATTAAAATCGGACCACTCCTTCTATAACCCGATTTTTTAGATTATCGATTTTCGATATTTACTCGACAAAAAACCTAGCTAAGAACACTCGCAGACGCTTATAGTACAACTGTATAAATTTTCAAGAAAATCGGTTCAGCCGTTTCGAAGTCTATAGGTAATGGAAACACACACACACACACACACACACACACACACACACACACACACACACACACAAAAAGTTCCATTTATAAATAAGTTTAGATTTAGATTTATACTTTATATAACTAAATTTGAACTTCGGACAAATTTTCCACAATTTTAGGCACAGTAATTAAAAATTAAAAAGACAGAACTTGTTTGCTCTTTTTAATTAAACTTTTGGTTTAATACTTGCTGCCTTAACACACACACACACACACACACACACACGCACACACACACACACACACACACACACACACACACACACACACACACACACAACTGTTCTCAGATTGCACTAGCATTGTACTCTGGTCCAAAAGTAGAAGTGATGGGAAGGGGCATTTTTGATTCATGGGGTACTCTGATCTGAGTCAAAAGTGCTCAGCCCGACGTAAATAGTTCCGTGTTGTGTTGCAGTAGATATCGACTCGGAACGAGAAATCAGGGAGCCGAGTTCGAATTCCAATTGAATTTCTTGCATTCACTTACGCGCAAATACCCTTGGGAAAGATATTAATCTGTCTCTTCCCTCCAGTTATGGGTTAAATAACAGGACAGATTGGGTTCTATATCATTGGCCGGCAAACAATGTAAAGTAATGGCAACCTATTGCGAGAAAATATTCTGCCCAGTTAGTTATGTCTCTTTCAAAACATGATCGCGCAAGCGTGTATCACGTATGGCACTTAACTGACTGACTGATTATGCTAATATAAATGAGAATATACGCGTTAGTTAATCTCATGCTTATATATATATATATATATATATATATATATATATATATATAAAAGAATCATCTATTCCCATGTGGGAACCTGTCACACACCACCAGCTATATATACCACCTACATCTTTTTTGTGTCCACACCCCGAAAATATTTTCTTAATCGCACAGGAGAACTTCATCTTATCCGATGTCGAATGCTGTTGATAGACATCGTAATCCTTCCACAAAAAAGTAATAAAAAAAAAACAAAAACAATAAACCGGTGCACGAGTTATCCCGTTGCTATACATGCGCAAATACTTCACTTGCATTCAGCGTGTCGGACAGAAAACAAACGCCATATTGACGAAAATGTTGCACCCAAAGACGTTCCCTATGTTGGGTTAACTAAATATATGAGGGCGGTCTAACTAATACCTGCCGTAGGTATAAATATTTACACAATTCTTAATAAAAATAAAATAATATAAAGGCAACTAAGGAGAAGTCAGAAAAATAAGTTTTATTTTCTGGAAAGTGAATATGCTCACAAAGTACAAAAATATACTTATTTTCGAACCTGCAAAGTAAAATTAGTGGATGTTACAAATGTTTGTCTTTGCTTACAAGTCCAGCAAGTCATGTTGCAAGAGGCTGCGTTTTACCCACTAGTTCAAGATGTACGTCCTCTTCGCAGCGCCTACCCCCAAAGATCATCTCTGTACAAACTGGGCCTCGTTGACTAATCGTAATGGTCACATGACCGGCCAAGCGCAGCGCATATTAATTGTGGAAATAGAAGGAAAGTTAACCCAACACCTATTAAAGATTCAAAACAATCATTGTAAGAGTCTATATTCCATATTAAATTTGTGAAACTGGGTAATACACAGAAAATAGAAAATATATTTACAAACAAAAATTTGCAAAAATTATACTCTATTCTTAAGTAAGTAAATACATTTCGAGTATAGACAGGGATTTACTAAGCTTAACTTGCTGGGAAGCGTTCTGACAGAGGGGGGAAACCGCGACGTTGAGATCCGAAGACATATTGGCTTTGCCAAGGATGCATTTCAAAAGCTAACCAGAGTACTGAGAGACAGGAAAATCTCATTGGAAACAAAGAGAATAATGCTCGATTGCTATGTGATATCTTTCCTTCTGTATAGAAGTGAATGTTGAACGATCTCATCAAGGATAAAGGAGAAGCTTGAGGCAGCAGAAATGTGATTTTACAGAAGGATGCTAAGGATACCATGGACTAAGCACATGAGGTATTGGAGAGGAAGCAAACGAGAAAAAAGAACTCATACTTAACATCAGGAAGAGACAGACGAGGACCCTGGGACATATAATAAAGATGGAGGGCCGGGAAAATTTAATACTCACAGGATGGATAGAAGGAACGAGAGGCGGAAAAGCAGCGCGACATATGCTTGATGGTCCGGAACAAATGGATGGCGGGGCGGGGTTTGGGAGCGATCAGTCAGTCAGTTAAGTGTCATACGTGAAACACGCTTGGGCGATCATATCTCGAAAAAGACAGACTGACTGAGCAGAAGATTATCCCGCAGTAGGTTGCTATTACTTTCTGCGGTAGACTGGTTGCCAACCAAGGATATAGAACTCAATCTGTCCTGTTATTTAACCCATAACTGGTGGGAAGAGACGGATTAATACCTTTCCCAAGGGTATTTGCGCATAAGTGAATGCAGGGAATTCAACTGGAATTCGAACTCGACTCCCCAATTTCGCATTCCGAGCCGATATACACTGCACCACAATGCACACTAGGAGAGATACCAAGAGGAAAAATATTGAGAACGACAAAGAGACTGAGCCAAGTAGAAGTTCTTTTTCTACTTCTTCTTCTTCTTCTTTTTAATGTGCCGTGTCCCTTCAGGACACGGCACATGAAGAAGAAGAATTTGAATTGGGATTATTATTTAATAATTTCAACCCAAGTAAGGTAATAATGCTATTAAGACAGAAAGAGGATTACCAGGAGTAAAAGAGAATAGGGAAACTTTAGAAGAAGGTTTGGTTGTTTTGTTTTATGGCATATCAACCTCGGCAGGTCATTTTTTGCCAACTAAATTTTATTTATTTATTGCTGCTAATACCTTTTTCTTTCAACAATTTATTGTTGTTTTTATATAAGTTTTGTGTTTAGTAATACTTTTTTCTTTTCGAGTATCAAGATTCATTGGGATTTGTTTTTAAGGGCAGGGTCCCCAAGTCCTACCCTGTTATTTAACCCATAACTGGAGGGAAGGGACGGATTAATACCTTTCCCAAGAGTACCAGTGCTTAAGTGAATGCAGGGTATTCAACTGGAATTCGAACTCGGCTAACCGATTTCTCTTTCCGAGCCGATATCCACTGCACCACAACGCACATCCGTCACTATACGCTTTACAGAACCTGGTATTCCCAAGCGGTCACCCATCTAAGTACTGACCAGGCTCAACATTGCTTAACTTCGGTGATCGAGCGAGAACCGGTGTATTCAATATGACCGTAAGCCTTAGAAGAAGGAACTGGAAGCCTAATCCTAAACAAGAAACTAGCGATAAATTTTTATTCTTTTTCAAAAGACAGAAAGAAGAATGACCGGTCGATAGGTAAACATAAGTGTATAATGGTAGATCCCCAAATGATGATTGAGCTCTAAACTATTTAATAGCTTACGAGTCTAACATGATAACTAACCACTGCGCTACGGTGAGCAAAACCAAATTGATAATTAATACAGTAATTATTTGTGTATAATGCGCATTTCTTTACAGATTTTTAAGCATAAGAACTTAATTTTAGTATGCCATGACAATTTATAATGTAGCCGATTATGACTCTTCGTAGATTCCTTTTTCTAAATAAATTACCACGGTTTCTTGTGATAGATAGATAGTGAAGCGGTTTCTTGTCACCTTCTTTACGTTTCTGAATTCGAAGTTTGACTTGTTGCCAACCAAAACTAAGAGAGCCTAGCCTACCTTGTATATAATACGAGGGTCATTCAGTAAATTAGGTGACTTTTTTGGTTTAAGGACTTCTAATACTGATAGATGTGCGTAGTGGTCCAGTGGATATCGGCTCGGAACAAGAAATCGGATAGCCGAGTTCGAATTCCAGTTGAATTCATCGCATTCACTTACGCGCAAATACCCTTGGGAAAGGTATTAATCCGTCTCTTCCTTCCAGTTATGGGTTAAATAACAGGACAGATTGGGTTCTATAGCCTTGGCTGGCAACCAGTCTACCGCAGAAAGCAATGGCAATCTACTGCGGGATAATTTTCTGTCCAGTCAGTCATGTCTCTTTCGAGACATGATCGCCCAAGCGTGTTTCACTTAACTGACTGAATAATGATAGAAGCTTACTTTTTTTTTCAACGTAGTCTCTCAGCAGTGTCACACACATTTTCCATCTGTGCACAAGCTTCCGTATTCCCTCAGCGTAAAAATCTTTGGACTGATGTCTCAGCCAATCGCTTACAGCACTTTTGACTTCATCGTCACTTTCAAACTTCATACTTCTCGTGAACACTTTCAAGTGACTAAACAGGTGAAAGTCTGAAGGGGCAAGGTCTGGGCTGTAAGGGGGATGAGGGAGCAGTTGATCGTCTGCACCGTTTGGGCTGTTGTGTGAGGCCTTGCGTTGTCTTTGAGTAGGCAAGGTCATCATGGACATTTTTTGTGCTTTCCCAACAGATAGGCTCAATGTCCTTGCAGTGTCATCCACTGACGCCCTTCTGTCAGACTGAATGAAATCATTGACTGATTCGATCACCTCAGGAGACCTCACTTCTGTAGGTCTCCCAGGCCTGTCTTCATCCTCAACACTGCTCCGTCCTTCTTTAAACAATTTAGCACACTTGTAGACATTTCTTTTTGGCTGAAACATGTGGCACCATACACAGTTGACATTCTCCTATGAATTTTAACTGGTTTGCACCTTTCAGAATCCAGAAACTTGATAACTAACCTCTGTTCAATCCTGGAACATGCTGCTTGGTCGGCCATCTTTGTTAATCTCCAAAACTCTCAAAATTTTTTTCAATCTGTAAAAAAATCAAATCCCTTTGAAAAAGAAGTTAAGGAAAAAAATTTAAAAAAGAGTAAGCTTTTATCTGTATTAGAAGTCCTTATACCGAAAAATTCACCTTATTTATTGAATGACTCTCGTACGCTATCATCTTTTCCAGTCAATAGCATCGCCATATACTTGATAGTAAGAATGAAGCAAGGAAAATCTCCGCGCTAAACTAGCTAACGTGAAATATAGATTTTAAATCCCTAACCAAACACTATATTTTTCCAAAGGAATTTCCCCTTTTTTATGTGCCATGTCCCCTTAGGACGTAGGTGATCATAGCTCTCCAAAACCTCCTGTCTTTTGTAGCCCTTTACTACCATTTCTTCTAAATCCTGTTCTACAATCCATTTACTCAAGCTCACTATGTCCTGCGCTATTTTGCCCTGTCTCTCTTGCCTTCAATATGTCCTATGAATATCATATTTCCCAAGCCTCTTTCCTCGTTATGCGCCCTAGAAACCTCATCTGTCTCTTCCTGATGTTAATTATAATTTTTTCTTTTTGTTTTCATTTTCTCTAAAATGTCGTCATTGCTCACATGTTCTGTTCATATTTTCGGCATCATTCTGTAGAACCATATTTCTGTTGTTTCAAGTCTCTTTTTCATCTTTGAGGAGATTGTTCAGCATTCACTGCCATATAAGAGGACAGATATCGCGTATCAGTTTAATACCCTTTCCCTTGTTTCTAGCGAAGTTTTTCTTTTTCTTAATACTTTGGTTAACTTTTGTAAAGCATCTTTCTCTTTCTCAATGCGACTTCGTATTTCAGTGTCACACTTTTCGTCCTTTGCTAAAACACTTCCCAGATATTTAAATTTTTGTACTTTTTTTTATTTTAGTATCATCAATTTGTAATTTGCATATTGAGCTGTTCTTTTTGCTGACAACCATACATTCTGTCTTCTTGCAATTTATGGGTAGTACTTTTTTCTCTCGCTTTTCTTGATTAAGTTCTGTAGGAATTCTTGTAGTTTAATTTCTACGTCTTCATTAAGTTCTGTATGAATTCTTGTAGTTTAATTTCTACGTCTTCATTAAGTTCTGTATGAATTCTTGTAGTTTAATTTCTACGTCTTCATTAAGTTCTGTATGAATTCTTGTAGTTTAATTTCTACGTCTTCATTAAGTTCTGTATGAATCCTTGTAGTTTAATTTCTACGTCTTCATTAAGTTCTGTATGAATCCTTGTAGTTTAATTTCTACGTCTTCATTAAGTTCTGTATGAATTCTTGTAGTTTAATTTCTACGTCTTCATTAAGTTCTGTATGAATCCTTGTAGTTTAATTTCTACGTCTTCATTAAGTTCTGTAGGGATTCTTGTAGTTTAATTTCTACGTCTTCATTAAGTTCTGTAGGAATTCTTGTAGTTTAATTTCTACGTCTTCATTAAGTTCTGTATGAATTCTTGTAGTTTAATTTCTACGTCTTCATTAAGTTCTGTATGAATTCTTGTAGTTTAATTTCTACGTCTGCTATCAAAACTATGCCATCTGCATGTCTTATGTTAAGATAAACCTAAATAACCTATAATTTACATTAAAAATTCGAGATCATGTAGATTAATGTTATAACTCGACAGTTTCAGTATGAAAGTTAAAAAAAAATCTGTAAGTGCAACGTAGCGACATCAAGGAATTAAGAAAAACAGAAATTTTGATAAAAAGAAATTTTATTTACCCTATTCTTGTAAAATCAGTGATATCCCCACAGTTACGTTATCTTTGTACAATTTATTTTATCTGTGGAAAACAGGAAACTTACTTGCACTATCTTTATCACAAAAATCGACGCCACCGTCTTTAGAATCAAAGCGTTTAACAACTTGTTTAGTATAAGATTAACGAAAAAAAAAAAAAAAAAAAAAAGGAAAGAAATAAAGAATGTGGAGATGTTCATCAAGATTTTTTCCCCGGAGGGCTACAATATTTCTCGTGGCTCTAATTCGTACTCGATGACATAATGAAGGTCACTGAGTGTGGCATTTTGGAAGACTTATGAATATTTATTGCCGTATATCTAAATCAGTAAACAAAATGGATTTCAACGTCGAGATCTAACGGTTTCAAAATCGGTAAGAGCCTTGAGCAAGTTGATCAAAGGAACGCTGCGAGAAAGACATTCTGGAATAAGTAGTTGTTTATAACGCCCTTGGTAACTTTTTCATGAGTTTTAAAATAATAAATTCATAAGAATAAAATATATTTTGGCTGTTGATTTCTTTAGATGCAATTGAACTGCAAAAAGTTCTATCTTTTTAAGAAGCATTTCATATTTACATTTCAGTGCAATAATAAGATCTAAAGAAACTAATACAACCTTTTTCATTTCAAACATTTGCCGCCTCACCCAACAGTAATTTAAGAACAGGTGACCCAGAATCCGTAGGATGTTCCTCCACTTATTTTCAATACCTAAATTTAAATTGAATTTTTAAAAATAGAAAAGTTTTCTTGAAGCTTTAATTTTAACTTTAATTGAAAGACAAGAGATTAAATTTACTAATTCCAGTAAGCAAACTATTCTGGTGTATTTCAAACCGAAACTATATTGATTGGAATCAAACATTTTTCTGATTTAACAAAAAAATTTCATTTTTTCGGACCTTTTTTATCGATCGACATATTTTGTAAGCAGAAGCCAATTCTCAGTTTCAACAAATCTTGCACAAATAAAATATACCTCGCAGAAACATTATTTTATTCAAATTAGCAAATGATACCTTGATCTGATTTGAAACAATATTACTTACTTACTGCCTGAAATGTACTATAAAAACATTTTTTAATTACGGTAGCCTTGTTATCAGGAGTTATCATCGTGTTATTAGAGCCGATAATTGACATGACAGACGGAAGCCGTCAAAAAATGCTAAGTATGAAGATGAATTTGACATAATTTTATGTTAGCTTAATCGTACACTTTGTTTTTTCATTTTTAACTATATGGTAAAATTAAAATTTTAACACAATATTTTCAGCAATTATCCAATAGTTAATAGAATTTTTGTTAATTTGGCTTTGTAGCCTTACGTTTGAAGTTGTTTTATGAAAAATAAAAATTATAATAATATAAAACTTTCTTTTAAAATAATTTTGCAATTTAATAACAATGAAATTATATAATGACAGAGGTAATTCAATAATTTATGAAATGTTATGAAATTTATTAATTTTTCATATTCTTTTTTGGTACCGCCACAAATTGTGAATTTCACAATTACTTTTTTTTTTAACAAAATTAGGAAACTAGAAATTGAAATATAAAACTTGTTTTAAATTTTGTAGGGATGCTTTGCAAAGCTCGTTGGACGCTGAATGTTGAAATTTAGGGCATAGGAAACACTGAAGCGAGTTGAAAGGATTGTACCCTGCCAAAAATGTTTATATAGTTTTACTTGTTTTTTTTTTTGTTTTTTTTTTTCTGTTTTTTTTCTGTAAGGAGCTTAACCTTTGAAACACGTGAACTTTTAATGATATATATCATGTACGGTCACCCGTACAAAGAAAATACGGGTCATCATACGCACACAATTATTTGTATTAGGCTTTTCAATTTTCGATTGGTAAATATAGTCTTCACGTAGTCTTAGTGTAAACGGTTAAGAGGGAAATTTAAAAAGATTTTTGAAACTTTACAAATTATTGTAATAAAAATAATAAAAATGGAAACAATTGTAAAAATTAATTATTCATTGAAATTGTTTTTTTTCTTTTCAGACTATGATATCCTTAATATACATTGGTTATAAAAACAATTAAAAGTTTATCTAAATAAAAAATGGCATAATTTTATTGCATTTTTGTTTTTACGATTCGGAGCAGATTTTCTGAAAAAGAACAAATTTAGGAAAAAAAAAAAAAAAATAGACAATTGATTAGCATTTTCCAATGACTCCTAAATTTAATTAATATTAGGCGAATTTCTAGACATTTCAGGAAATTAATTTTTTAAGGAAAGATTTTTTTCAGGAAAGATTTTTTAAAAATAGTTTTTCAAAAATGATTTCAGTCATTTTTGAATAACGCCTGCAATTTTAATCAAAATCCGACTATTATTTGATTTTTGCAAGAATTTCCAAATTAATGAGTTTTTCACCGGCAAAAAATTGACCTTGCGCAATATTACGTTTGCTGTAATAAACCCTTGTAAAAATTGCGTCACGCACGGACGAAAGAAAAAACAATTTTATACCAAAATTTCGAACATGTTAGAAAGAATTAACAAATTTAAAAAAAGAATTTAAAAAATACTTTGATCTTTCCTATTAATAATAGCATGAATATTTTACCTATAAAACTTTGTTTTTATTTAGTTTGGGCCTTTTTTCTTCATACTATCCTGTTTTTTTTTTGTTTTTTTTTTTCAGCGAATTCGTGGAAATACCTATTTTTATTAAAGAATGGCTAGCTCAAACTCAACTTGGCAAAATAGAACTTGGAACTGCGACAGTTGATGACAATTAGCACTTTTTCTGCTGCATTTGTGCACTGGCTGTGCTGGCCCGTTTGGGAAATATACGAAATTGCCATTAAGTTTGAGTTTGAGTTTTGTTTAATGGTATATCGAACTCTGTGGGTTATTTAATGCCAAAAAGGTGGGGTTTTAAGGTTTTGTTTTGTTTTGTATTTTAAATTTTCGATTATAGTGAGAAGGTTGATTTAGTCATATTTTAATAACTTTTTTGTTTTTATTCTTTTTTATTTTAGAAAACTGTAAATGTCTTGTAGTTTTGTATGAAACAATGTTTTGCTGAGAATAATTTTTTCCTTCAAAAATGTGTTATGATAATAATATTTTTTTTAAATGTATTGTTGGTAATGTTTCTGTCAAAAATGTGCATTTTTCTTTAACAGTCTATTTTTATGTAAATGTTTTTATAAAAGTGTACCTTCATAAATTCATAGTGTTTTGACCCCAGTTTGAAGATTAACTATTTGCCCTAATTTTTAACTATTTTAAGATTAATCATTTACTAGGACTCTAACAGGTACTACCCCTCCGGGTCAGGGTGGACCTAGGAACAACAGCAATTAAGAGGTGGTTCCATGCTCCTCACAACCTCCTAATTAGAGGCCTTGCTGCCGGATGCAGTTTACCGTCATGCTCAGGACCCGAAATTGCCATTAATTAGAAATCAGTCAGATAAGTGCCATACATGATACACGCTTGAAAGGCTGACTGAACAGAAGATTTTCGCGCAGTAGGTTGCCAATACTTTCTGCGGTAGACTGGTTGCCAACCAAGGCTATGGAACCTAATCTGTCCTGTTATTTAACCCATATCTTGAGGGAGAACAAACGGAAAAAAATTTTCTCAAGAGTATTTGCGCGTAAATAAACGCAACGAATTTAACTGGAATTCGAACTAGGCTCTCCGATTTCTCTTTCCGAGCCGATATCCACTGCACCATCACGCTAAAAACCCTGACAGCAATTTCTCGTCGTCACTACCATTTTGGTTTCGTTCGAATACTCTGCAGTGCAGACTAAGCTAAGTGATACCTTCAACACACAATATAATAAAAATACGTCACAGACCAAGTCGAATTGTAAAGTACTATACAGAATGACTACGTTGGTTTGAAAATAGCATTAAGCAGTAGGGACCGTTGTCTTAATACGCCGAGAATAGGTATTGTAAGTTTCGTAAATATGAGAACATGTATGAATTCACATATCTCCCAGTTATGGGTTAATTAGTAGGACTAAACTATTATTAGCTCAAAAAATTCTTACAATTTAAAAATATTTTCTGGCTGATAAACCGTAGAAAGCGAATCAACGAGTCAATCTTTCTGATTGCAAGTATATACGACCTCTTCATTTTCATGTTAATAGATAGTTCTTTTGTAGAACCAACTTTTGCAGTTCAGAATTTTAAAAGTTTTTCGGCAAAATTTAACCCGGAGAAAAAATAAAAATAAAACAAAACAACAAAAATTTAAAAACAAAACAAAACAAAACGAAATAAATTAAATAAAACAAAAAAAAAAAACGCTATTACTATATTATTACTATATATTTACTTGGCATATTTTTCTTTTCTCAAATAGATATTTTTTAGAATTTTGATAAAACTTAAACACACGAAACTGGGTTTATGAATTCTCTTATTAAGACACGGAAGAAAGAAACAGAGACAAAAGAAGACAAAGAAAAATCTAAGAAGAATGAAAAATAATAAGAAAGACGAAGGAAAGAAAGATTATAAAGAAAATGGAAAATACATTTACAGATTTCCGTAGAGGGCTAGATAGATCAGGTAATAGTACACATAAATTAATGTTTGATTTACTTGATTAATATTCAAAACTGAATTGTGCATTAACAAAGAATGAGATGTGCTTTTTTTTTCACCGTTCATCTTCGTGCTTATTTGCATACCTGCAAAGGTAACTGGAAATGGGCAAAAAAAAGGAAGAGAAAAGGTTCAATAAACAAGATTAATTGGGAAGAAAAAGACGTAATTCAATGTCTAATTACGTAATTAATTAATAATTAATAAGGTAATTTTAATAATTTTAATAATAATTTAATATAATAATAATATAATTATCTGTTAGTTATCTGTTATTAATAATAATATAATTATAATATAATAATAATATAATAATAATATAATATAATAATAATATAATATAATAATTTAATATAATAATAATAATAATTTTAATAATTTTAATAATTTTAATAATTACGTAATTCATGTCTAAGAGAGACAATTATAATGAAGGAGGAGAAAGGAACCGTAAAAGTGTACCTGTGGGACTCAAAATCACTATGCGGTTATTGTTATTTATTTATTTTGGAGTGGTGAATGGCTTGGTATTTGTTTATCTGTCACTGAACAAAGCTCTATAACTTTGTATGTATTTCATAAAAAGTCTTCCAAGTAGGTGCATCATTGGGTACTTCCGGGTTATCACCCCGCCAATTTAACAAGTGTCTGTTTAACGAAAACAGTCAGTTGGGAGGTCAAAACGAGGCAATGTCGGAAAGAATTCGAAGAAAGGGATAAGCACTTTGCAGCCTCTGCCGCCACATAAACTCACAGAAGTAGGAGTCCAGCATTGTTCAGTGAGCGCCGTTCTGTCACTTATTCTTGAACTTGGCGGCTCTATCACGTTCGATGTGATACGTGTGGGCGCCAGTTTGTGGATCAATAAAATTCAAGATGTGATTTACTGTGAGATGGGAAAATCATTCCTCACTTGATTGTATCCCCTCCACTCGTCTGTGATTACTGTGGAGCCAGGCCGAACCGACTGCTTGATTATAGGCGTCAGTGTTGCTGCACTCCGGTCTGGTATTGCATACAAGAAACATTCTTTAGTCTCACGACACATTCCACCAAATACCCAAATTGTGTGATGTTCATGTCTTCTTGTTTTATGTTTAATCTTGACAAAATGATTTAAGTTTTTGGTACTTCAAATTTTTTTGTACAAAATTGGCGGGGAGATAACCCGGATGTACCCATCATTGAATGTGTTTCATATATTGAATGAAATTACCACTGCACTTCAATTGGTTATTGAACAATTTCTTTCTATGCCCTGTTCTAACGTTAGTACCGTCGTATAACCCGTTAACCCCCTCCCACACATAACCATAAGAAACACTGTGGCTTCAATTTTTCTGTCAGTGAATCCTTTTTCAGAGAGAGAGAAAGAAAGAAAGAAAGAAAGAAAGAGAAAGAGAAAGAGAAAGAAAGAGAAAGAGAGAGAGAGAGAGAAAGAAAGAAATAAAGAGAGAAAGAGAGAGAGAAAGAGAGAGAGAAAAAGAGAGAGAAAGAGAGAGAGAGAAAGAAAGAGAGAAAGCGAAAGAGAGAGAGAGAGAGAGAGAGAGAGAAAGAAAGAAAGAAAGAAAGAAAGAAAGAAAGAGAGAAAGAAATGATAGATCAATTAAATCGTTGTATTGTGATTCTGAACAGTTAAGTCACTTTAAGACAGTATAAACACAGGTTGATGACGAGTATTGGGTAGAGGCTCTCGCTTTCAAGGGTACTTTGTTTCCAGCTGTCATCAGATTCATCTATCCTCTTTCCACCGACCAAAGCAACAGCCAAGTCCTACGACCTTTTCTCACATTCTGTTTATAAACCTCGCTCCCTCTTTCTGTATGTAAACCCCCTCTCTTTCGAGGCACTCACAAACTGACCCTTCTGTGGTGCAGTAGATATCGGCTCGGAACGAGACATCGGAGAACCGAGTTCGAATTCCATTCAAATTCGTTGCATTCGCTTCTGCACAAATACCCTTGTATTAATCCTTCTCTTCCCACCAGCTATGGATCAAATAACAGGACAGAGTGGGTTCTATAGCCTTGACTGGCAACCAGTCTACCGCAGAAAGTAATGGCAACCTACTGCTGGGAAATCTTCTGCCCAGTCAGTCATATCTCTTTCGAGACATGATCGCCAAGCGTGTTTCACGTATGGCACTTAACTAACTGACTTCTCCACAAAACTTTTCTTTTTCCACTGACTTAAAATTGTGCCAATTTAATTTATATTTGTTTGACTCCTCATATAAAATAGTCCTTATTTTGTGAGGAGATTATACAGTATCACTGACATATAGGAGACTTTTTCTCTTAATACTTTACTTCGTTTCTGGAAGATATATTTTGATATGCTATACGTCTTTGGATTTTCTATCGTCTGTTATTACACTATCCATATAGATACATTTCTGAACCTGCTTGATTTTGATATTCCCATTACATAGCTTCCACACTAGGCAATCCCTTTTACGGGCAACCATGATTTCCGTCTAGTTACAGGTAAATTTCAGTCCCTTACTATTTCTAATAGTTCTTTTAGTTTGCTTTCTGCGTCGGTCACCAATGCAGTGCATCCGCATATCTTATCTTAAGATTACGTCGACCAATTATAAATCCTGTTAGGACTTCTAGTTCTCTTTGCATCGTCTCGCTAGACAGGTTATTTTTTATTAATAATTTTACCTCAAGCAAAGGATAAAACCACTTAGACGCAAGAGAAGTAACTGAGTGTGAAAAAATGTGAGAAAAAGAAAAATATATGTTGAGAAAAAACATTCTTGTCTAATTCTTTTTTCTGCTTTTGTTTATTCACTGAAGTCGTTCTCTGTCTACCGGCAAGCTATTGGCTTCCAGTAGAGGTTATGCATTATTTGAATATCTTTAGCGTGTAAATCAAGCTTCTCTCATATTTCAAGTAGCTCTTCATGTCGCATCTTTCAAAAGTCTTTGTATAATCTACAAAGCATAGATCTAGATCATTCTGCATTTATATTGCGTGCACTGATTTTGATTTGATTGATTTGTGTTTTACAGCTTGTTGTATCGCCGAGGTGGATACAATACACAAAGAAAGTGTGCTACGGTATTATTCAGCACAATATCCGGTGCTAAACGGATATACGCAGAACAGTACAATAGTTACAATGAAAGACAAGATAAACCTTATAACACGGAGAGATCGCAATAGTCGCCGAAGTAATCAGTCCGAATATTACTCGAATGACACTCAAATGTTAGGCCTCGAATGCTATTATGATTTATTTAAATAGACTATTTCAGACCATGCGCCATTCCATCATTGAGAGTACTGCAGGAGTGTCAGCCACTCTACAACACAGTTTATCAACCTTTTGCAGGCTATTTAAAGCCAGGAATATTTTTGTTTAGATTGTAATATATTTTTGGAGATAGTAATGATAAACTAATACAAGTCCTACTAATTAACCCATAATGGGGGGGAGAAGAAATGGATTCATAACTTTCGAAACGGTATTTGTGCGTAAGTGAATATAAAGATCCCGACTGGAAATGGAAATCAGCTGAAACACCTTGTATTTTTCATTTCTTTCAGAGATAGAACACCGCTGTCACATGTGGTCGGGTGCCCCTGCTATTCATCTTGGAGTTCTTGGCAAAATCCAACGGAGAATCTGTAACGTAACCGGCCCTGTAGCTCGAGTCCAGTCACTTTCTCACCGACGTTATGTGGCTTCCCTCTGTCTCTTCTACAAATATCTTCACGGCTTCTGCTTCTATGAGCTTAGCTCCCTGGTGCCCCCTCTGCACGAATTTACTCGAGCTACTAGTATAGAGACTAGGTCTCACCCTTTTACAGTGAAACCGATCAAATGTAACCACAACTTCTACTACAACAGCTTCTTTTCTCGCACTTTTCGCTTGTGAAATTCCCTTTTGTATATTTTCTTCCCTGACATCTACAATCTCCAAGAATTTAAATGGAATGTCAAATATCATCTCTTATCTCTTTGACTCGCATCCTTTCCCTGAAAACCCGTGTGTCATGTTCTCCCTTTCCACTCTACTCTCATACAGCACTCTTCACATCAGTGTTATCATTCTTCTCTTATCCATCCATTCTCTGACACCCTCTGTAACTTGATATTCTTTATCACCACTCCCCTCTTATGTAACTCCCTGCGCACTAGTGGCAGTAGTGCCTTGTTAGGGGTTAAATGATTATATACTGCAGCCACTTCCCCATCGTCGAAATGTGGTCTCCCTTTGTCTGTTCTATAAATACTTTCATGGCTTCTGCTCGGACGAGCTTAAGTCACTGATGCCTCCTCAACAGGTGTTTACTCGTGGCAACTGGGTCCCACCCATTCACAGTCAGGTTAGCCAAATGCAGACGACAATTCTACTCCTGCAGCTTCTTCTCTCGCACTTCCCGACTGTGGAACTCGCTCCCGTATTCTTGCTTTCATGACGGCTACAACCTCCAGAAATTTAAATGCAAAGTTAATACTCATCTACTAACCACTGGACTCTAGCTCTCTCCCCACCCCCGTATAACCTTCCCTTTCTCTCCACCTATGTATCTGTCATCGCACCTGCTTTCTATTGTTCCTTTCTAACTAGTTTGTACTCCTCACTCTTTTCTAATTAATCTTTTTACATTTATGTAACCCCCTGAACATCAGTGGCGTTTCCGCCTTGCTCGGAGTGAAATGATTAAATATATATATATATATATATATATATATATATATATATATATATATATTCGTCATCTAAGTTTGTTTCGCTGTATCATAGTTCTTTATTTTTTATATCTATATTTATTTATTATTATTATTTTTTACTAAATATCACCAATACAAGGCTCCAGTTTCACTCAAGGTAGAGAGTTACACTTCAAATGGTAACGATGAGTGAGGTGTGATATGAGTGGAAGAGGAACTACAGAGAGTGGTGATTATGAGGAAAAGGAGAAGACATAACGATTGAATAGATCAAATTTAAAGTATTCAGGGAAGAACTCACGTGGGAGCCTATTCTCAAACTAGCTCTTCTTAGAAAAAAAAATCTATTGGAGTGGAACTTTCTTCTTACATATGGAACACAAAGAAAATGTGTGGAATTCAACTCCATGGAAGTAATTTACATAGCAGTAAATATCCGAATCGGTGATGGTGAAGAGGGGCTCATCTAAACATTTGCGATGAAAATAGCGATAGAGAAATAACAATACTGAAACTTTGCGTCTGTGTGGAAAGAGGCTGCAGAATGGAAAATGAGGTACCGCCTCAACAAGACAGCACAAGGCTAAATGATAGACTTAAGAAGAGTCGGTTATCTAAGCGGGGATTTATCTGTCTAGAATCAAAAAAGCATTCGAAAAATATGCCTAACCTAGATCTGGAGACAGATATTTGGCAATGGTGAGAAATGAATATTTTTATTTCTAGTGTAAGGTAATTCATTTTTCTTTTTTTTTTTTTCTTACTGATGTTCGCCCAAGGACCACTCAATGTAGAGGGTTACTGAGTGAAGTTGTATTAGCATAAGAAAGGCTAAGCAGTGAAGTTCTTATGGCTGTGCAGGAAAGATAATAGCTACTTTCAGACGTGAAGAGGTCAAAATTTAATTAGTGAATAAAATTTCAGAATTCAGGCGCAGCGACTATAAGTACAGAACTGAAGTATAAAAACATAAGGAACCGAAAATTCAAAGCTAAACAGGAAACAAGGGATAAAGCTCGATAGTCAAACCTATCTACTCCTATTGGGAAAGGAAAAAATAACAATCATAGCTAAATAACATTTCAGATTTCAGATGGAGATGTTAGAAGTACAGGGTTAAGGAAACCGGAAACTCAGTCCTAAACAGAAAACAAGAGATAAAACTTTACTCCTGTTCAAAAAAACCCGAGAAAAGTATGAACCTGCCGATAGGCAAACATATCTACTCCTATTCGGGAAGGAGAAAAAAATCAATTAATTAGT
>JBBBDQ010002192.1:30000-215000 GCA_037127315.1 Ascarosepion bandense
CACACACACACACACACACACACACACACACACACACACACACACACACACACACACACATCTTACCTTTTATATATATATATATATATTATCGATTTTCTGCACTATTGTAAGAACTGCAACCTCGAAACTTCTGAATATCTTTCCTTATGTCTTTGTCTATGAGTGTATCAAATTTGATTAAAATCGGACCACTCCTTCTATAACCCGATTTTTTCGATTATCGATTTTCGATATTTATCGGGGGTACCTCGACACAAAAGCTAGCTAAGAACACTTGCAGACGCTTATAGTACAACTGTGTAAATTTTCAAGAAAATCGGTTCAGTCGTTTCGGAGTCTATAGGTAACGGACACACACACACACACACACACACACACACACACACACACACACACACACACAGTTCCATTTATAAATAAGTATAGATCTGGGAAGTCGAAAACGGAAAGTGTGACATTGAAATCGGAAGGCGCATTGGAATAGCCAAAGATGCATTCATGAAGATAAGTAGAAAAGACGAGAAAAACAAAACATCGCAGAAAATGGAAGAACTGAGCAAAAGAATAAAAGGTTATTTTAATCTATTCGCACTGAGATAACGAAAGATGCCTTCCAAAAACTGAGCAAAGAATTAAGAAGCAGAAAAATATCGTTAGAAACAAATAAAAGAGTACTGAACTGTTTTATAATATTAGTCCCACTTTATAGAATTGAATGCTGGACAATCTCGTTGGAGTTGAGCAAAAGACTAGAAGCAGAAGAAATGTGGTTCTACAGAAGGATGCTGGGAATACCATCGACTGAACACGTGAGCAACGATGAAGTTCCAGAAACAATGGCATCAAAAAGGACACTTATAGTTTTAAGTACCTTCACTTGTTTTCGATAACTATCTTTTAAATTGAATTTTTAAAATTAAAAAACATTTTCTCGAAACTTTGATTTTAGTTTTAATCGAAAGCTAAAAGATTAACTTAGCTATTTCCAGTAAGCAAAATTCTCTGAAATTTAGAATAAAACTACTTCTTAAGCACAGACCTGAACTTTCTGACCTGTTCGCCGTATTTGAAATGTATTGACAGCGCGCAGAGGCGAGATAACATAATTGTATGGTGATCACAAGTGACATAATTGTATATTTTTTCAGTAAGCAGAAGAAACCCTGAAACACATGACCTTTTGATGTACACACGGAAATTACCTAAACCACCGTAACTTTTTCACATTACCATACAAAAAAAAAACTTTAAATACACAAAAGAATATGAAAAATTATTTTAAAAATACAAAGGCATTAAACTTTTGATTTTCGATTAGTAAATGTAATCTTCACTTAATAAGTTAATAAACCGACCCCAACAAGTCTTTGAAGTATTTTTAAAATATTTTTGAAACTTAAAAAATTATTATAATAAAAAAAACAACTTTTTCAAAATTTCATAATTAATCGAAAAAAAATTTTTTTTTTCAGACTATAATGTCCTTAACTTATATATTCAAGCAATTAAAGGTTTATCAAATTAAATAATGTCATAGTTATATTGCATTTTTTATTTTACTATCGGGAGCAAATTTTCGGAAATAGATGCAAATCTTTTCAAAAAGTAATAGATGATTTACATTTCCCAATGAGTCTTAAGTTTAACTAATAAAACTAATTTTCGCAACAAAATTTGATTTCTTAAAATTTCATAAATTTACGTTGAGGGAGTAACATATATATATATATATATATATATATATATATATATATACTCGTTGGACAGATTGAAGGTAAGAGAACCAGAAAGCAACACACAACTTACCCGGCGAGTTGAAGCAAATGGATGGCGGATCAGGGTATGGGAAACATGGCAAGAAGACAAAAGTTATTAAGGGTAGCAAAGGACTGGAAATTGTGAAGAATTATGATCGCCAACGCCCTGAAAGGGACACGGCGTCTAGAAGAAAAAATGCTGAGATAAAAATGTGGTATTAGTAAAATAAAAATGTAATTTCTAAAAGGCCCTTTATTATTGGTTTCTAAAAAGTTCAGTATTAATTATAAGTGTTTAAAAATAAACGGTATATCAATTAATGTTTCTTAAAATTGTTAATTTCTATTAATTATAGACTTCTAAAAAAACTGGTATTAATTATTGATTTAGAAAAGAACAATCTCATATTAGTTAACAGTTTCTAAAAAGACTGGTATTAATTATTGATTAAAAAAACAATCTGATATTAATTAAAAATTTCTAAAAAGGCCGGTATTAATTATTGATTTTTGAAAGAACAATCTGATATTAGTTAAAGGTTTATAAAATGACTGGTAATAATTGATTAAAAAAAAGTCTGATATTAGTTAAAAGTTTCTAAAAAGACTGGTATTAATGATTGATTTTTAAATGAACAATCTGATATTAGTTAAAGGCTTCTAAAATGTCTGGTATTACTTATTGATTTTTAAATGAACAATCTGATATTAGTTAAATGCTTCTAAAATGTCTAGTATTACTTATTGATTTTTAAATGAACAATCTGATATTAGTTAAAGGCTTCTAAAATGTCTGGTATTAATTATTGATTTTTAAATGAACAATCTGATATTAGTTAAAGGCTTCTAAAATGTCTGGTATTACTTATTGATTTTTAAATTAACAATCTGATATTAGTTAAAGGCTTCTAAAATGTCTGGTATTACTTATTGATTTTTAAATGAACAATCTGATATTAGTTAAAGGCTTCTAAAATGTCTGGTATTAATTATTGATTTTTAAATGAACAATCTGATATTAGTTAAAGGCTTCTAAAATGTCTGGTATTACTTATTGATTTTTAAATGAACAATCTGATATTAGTTAAAGGCTTCTAAAATGTCTGGTATTACTTATTGATTTTTAAATGAACAATCTGATATTAGTTAAAGGCTTCTAAAATGTCTGGTATTACTTATTGATTTTTAAATGAACAATCTGATATTAGTTAAAGGCTTCTAAAAGGCCGGTATTACTATTAATTATATTACTATTAATTATAGGCTTCTAAATAAAAATTCGGTATTAATTTTTATACTTGTTAACAAGTTAGTTAACAGGTATTCAAACATTTAATTAAGTGGTATTCAAACATTTTAACACCAAATTGGCTAACCGCATTTACTTACCAAACTGCAATAAATTATAAAATTAACCCGTCTCCTGGATTTATTTTTTGTCTCATGACCGAGATTCGGTGACGGGCCAAAATGAGGTCATGAACAGGATTAACAATTCGGCGCTTATGATGAACTCCCAAAATGTGCTGCATCCTGGATCTTCAAAATCACTACACTGGATGTTAGCATATCAATTTTTCACAACTGTATATGAAGGGCATTTGTTACCCAATATTTAGTAACGATTGTGGAACTCTGAAAGTGTGAGGGTGGGCACTTAAATGACGAGATTTTTGCTGAGGAGTGGGAGGGTGCAAATTCCAACAGCGTCTTCATTTTCATTTTCATACTACACCACTTTCATACTACACGACATAGAAATTCGGCGTCTGGGAATTCTTCAGTAGATTGGAGAAAATTACTGACCAATTCTTTCACTCGGCCATAAATCACTGATTGCCTATGTACCTATAAATCAAATTGGGATATTATTACTAGGAAACTCTTCCTTCAGATATGAAAATAAGACTGTTAAATCTCTTTCCTTCTCTAACAACATGTCTGTTTCTATCTATCTGGTTGTTTTATTTTGTTTTACTGGTCTCTGTGTGTGTCCTTAAGAAGCTAAATGAGAAAGAAAATACAGAGGAAAAAGTGCTGAAGATCAAATCTTAACAAAATCATAAATTTTTGAAGCTTATAAAAGTGTGTAGTGGGGGACCAACCGAAGGGCCAGCCAAAATTCGGAGCGGAGCGTTGGCCCCTACTGTCCTTCCTCCGTAGAATTGTCACTGCCAATATTTGCCGCAAACACTCATGGATTTTCTTTGTAATGTTCTTCTCTTGAACAAAAAGATTTTGAAAATTCGATACGTTTCGTTGACATTTGTTCAGTCAGTGACCCGAAGCAAATTCAAAAAGACAAGTGCAAGGAACTTGCAAATCGGCGCTATAAGATGTAAAAAAAATCTCTAGTGACAAAATAGCGTTCAGATTTGAGAAAGTGCGTCAGGCCGATAATTTTCAACAATACCTCGAAGCTGTTTTTATTTCAATATGATTTTATTTATTTAGCAAGTGAGTTGCTACTTCGAGCTGCGGTTTGTGGTTTGTGATTGCATTTCATTTTCATCATAATTTTCTGGAAAGTTACTTGTATCTGATTAAATTAAGCTTGTTAAATATCTACTTATTTCCCCGCTTTGGATGGTCAACGTGGTTTACAAATATCGCCAGTGGCGAGGGTTAATACAAATTAAAAGAGATTATAACTGTATACAGTTAAGACTAGTTAGCAATTAAAGATACTGACAGTTTAGTAGTAATTGCAGGCAATAAAATATAGTAATTGGTTAATAACAATTGTTTATTTTATGTTTGGCAGAAATTGAACGCAGAATTCGAATTTAGGATTTAGTAAAGATAATCATAGCGCGATAAACTACATTTCGACAAAAAAAAACAAAACAAACAAAAACAAAAAAAAAAAAACAGACATCTTTATATAATTGCAATTAGTTTTGTGCATTATGTATTCATCAGACAAAACAACTTCCCAGTGAGAAACACTTATTTTCAGGAGTTTGCAGAAATTATCACATAAGAGAACTCTCTCTAATTTTACAGAATGAGCAAAACATTTTAACAAAAAGAAGTCATTATATAAGACACCTTTACGCGCAAATACCCTTAGGAAAGGTATTAATCCGTCTCTTCCTTCCAGTTATGGGTTAAATAACAGGACAGATTGGGTTCTATAGCCTTGGTCGGCAACCAGTCTACCGCAGAAAGCAATGGCAACCTACTGCGGGATAATGTTCTGCCCAGTCAGTCATGTCTCTTTCGAGACATGATCGCCCAAGCGTGTATCACGTATGGCACTTTAACTGACTGACTATGACTCTTTGCAAATTTACAGTATCTATCAATAAAAGCAATTATTAAATTCTACAAATTATTTATCATAAGAGATGCAGATAAACGTATCGATGAATAGAGAAAGAAAAAAACAAACAAACACGATCAACACAGAAAGAGTTAAAAAGATAAGTCTTAAGAGATATGATGAAACGGATCGATAAATAGAAAAATTAACAAAAATCCGGTCAACAGAGAAAAAGATAAAACGATTGATCACAAGAATAACAGCCAATCGGATCGTTTAATGGAGAAACAAACAAAATTCCTAATCAATAAAGAAAGAGATAAGATGATCGAAAATATGAAATACAGTCAAACGGTTCGATGAATACGGAAAAGATCTGATCAATAGAGAAAGAGATAAAAAGGATCAATAAAAGGTTCGATCATAAGATATGCAACGAAACGGTCCGAATAATAGAGAAACTAACAGCAGATCCGATCAATAGAAAAAGTGATAGAAGGATCGATCATAAGAAATGCAGTCAAACGGATCGATGAATAGAGAAACAAATAAAAGACCTGATCAATAAAAAAAAGAGTTAAAGGTATCTATCATAAGAATTGCAATCAAACAGTTCAATCAATAAAGAAACAAAGAAAAATCCCGATCAATAAAGACATAAAAGGATCGATCATAAGAGATACAGTCAAACGGTTCGATAAATAGAGAAACAAATAAAAATCCCTAATCAATAGAGAAAGACATAAAAGGATCGATCATAAGACATGAATCGGTGAATGCAGAAGCAAAGAAAGGATCCATCAACAGAGAAAGACATAAAAGAATTGAACGTAAGAGATGCAATCATATGGATCGATGATTGGTGAAACAAATAAAAGACCCATTCAATATCAATCAGTTAAATGCCATACGTGACACACGCTTTGGGCGATCATTTCTCGTAACAGACATGACTGATAGGGTAGAAGATTATCCCGCAGTAGGTTGCCATTGCTTTCTGGGGTAGATTGGTTGCTAACCAAGGCTATAGAACCCAATCTGTCTTATTTTTTAACCCATAACTGAAGGGAAGAGACGGGTTAATACCTTTCCCAAGGGTATTTGCGAGTAAGTGAATGCAAGGAATTCAACTGGAATTCGAACTCGGCACGCCGATTTGTCGTTCCGAGTCGATATCCACCACACCATAACGCGCATATATATATATATATATATATATATATATATATATATATATATATATATATATATATATATATATATATATATATATATATATATTGTATCAAATAAGAAAAATCTTATCACTTAAGGCCTTACAACATCAGGAACAGGTAAAAGGATACATCATGTAACTTGAAGAGAGAATAATGACAATACCAAGACGTTGACGCTCCACATGACTTCAAATTAAAGATTAGGATGGAAGACCTCTACCCCGACCCATATCAGTAATTCTACTGGAATTTACTAACCATTTCTAAAAAAATTTAAGTGGAAGATTTTACAAATTTCAACCGACTGCCATATTGACTTCTGGATCAATGATCGCTTCTTAAGGAAACTTTTGGTCGATTGTCTGTTTTATGACAACTACTTATAGGTCACTAGCAATATAGCCCGTCGTTGCTCGGGTGTAATGAAAGCTTTTAAACTAATCCATGGTCCTGGAGCTCAGACTCTTTGGACGTTGGCACGAAAGACTAAAAATCAATAGTGTTTCCGTTAAATTATATATATATATATATATATATACCCAAGGCTCAGGGGTAGAGTCGCAATCGGAGTCTAACCGTAGTGCTGAGCTGTGATACAGCGAAACCGATCTGTTTGCGGATGACTATATATATATATATATATATATATATATATATATATATATATATAAAGAAGATAATAGAATCACTCTAAGATTTCTTGGTGGCGCAGGCCAATAGACGTAATACCCATTCTTAATTAATAAATGAGGCGTCAGCATTATAATAATCAGTGACGTATATATATATATGTGTGTGTGTGTGTGTGTGTGTGTGTGTGTGTGTGTGTTTGTATCGTACTCGTTTTTCTTCAAGATTACCATGGATTTGTATAACACCTTTTTAAATATCTGTAAATTTATATGGGCTTATGGCCATATCGCTTTGAATACACAGTTTCACGTTGCATACTGAATTTATGCAACGGCAAGTCTGATTAGATGGAAGACCGCTTGGAATTATCAAGTTCTGTAAGCCTAGATCGTGTTAATTGAGCGGGTTAGCTTGGGAGAGCGGTCCATCTAAGAAAAATAAAAGTATAAAATAAAATAAAATTAATTAAAGTTCAAACTTGGTATGGGCTTATGGCCATATCCCTTCGAATATACCGGTTCTTGTCAGATACTTAATTTATGAATCGTCAAGCCTGGACAGTTGCTAGGCCGCTTGGAAATATCAAGTGTTGTAAGTTTAGATCGGATTAATTGAGCTCGTTAGATTGGGAGAGCAGTCTAAGTAAAAAAAAAGTATGAAATAAAATAAAATAAAATAATATTGTCAACTTTGTACTGACTTATGGCCATATTGCTTTGAATACAGCGGTTTTTGTCGGATTCTGAATTTATGCAATGTCAAACCTGGTCAGTTAGTAAACCACTATGGAATATCTAGTGCTGTAAGCTTAGATCGGGTTAACTGAGCTCGTTAACTTGGGAGAGTAGTCCATCTAAGAAAAATTCCTCCGATTTTATACCTCTGCTGTCTTGCAGTAAAATATATGGAGCAGATGGGACTCCATAAGCGTAGGGAAGCCAATCTCTTTAGTAGAAAGAAAGGCTCCAATATTAAAGAAATATATTGTGAAGATATGAATTGCAGGTTTGTATTTGTTACGACCAAAAAGAGCAAACAAGACCACCCTAAAAAAAACAAAAAAAAAAAACAACAAAAAACAAACAAAAAAAACACGGATATATCAACTTATGGAGAAGAAAACCTTCTTTAAACCCGGTTGGGTATATACCTTTCCAACCCTGGTTTCGTGGTACAACACCCCCCCCCCCTTCCAAGTTGCCCTATCTCAGCACAGAAGAATAGGCTAACGAGACTAATACAGGGATGTCAACCCAAAGATTTCTGGACCAAAAGAAATCAGTTCCTCGGGCTAATGTGTTTGCATTTCTCACGGGACTACTTCGGTAGTTCCAGACTGGCGTGTTACATGCAACAAGTGTCACTCAAAGTCGAACGTTTCAGAAAGAACTGTCTAATGTTAGTGTGGAGACTGCTGTTGATAAAGATAACGAAAATGATATTTTTACTGTCATGATTGTTCTTGGTCATGCTAGTTTCCCGTTGTTTTCATAATAATCTCCAATTCAGAGTTATCCGTCTCCTATATTTTGAACAAGTCCATAGAGTCCAATCGATCCTACTATTCATCTTTAACTCAGAGATGGTAGAGGTGGAGGAGAAAAGGATTTATGGCTTTCCCAAGAGAGTTAGTAAGACGTAAATACAATGTAACTAAGTCTGAATTTGAACTCTGCTCGACAATTTCATTTTCGATTTTTTTCATTAAGCCACAATCCCTTCATGCGTTGCCTCGTTATAGATAATCAGGAGTGGGTATCGTTAAACAATGTGTCGGAGTTTAAATCTATCTATCTATCTATCTATCTATCTATCTATCTATCTATCTATCTATCTATTAACCTGTTTGATGAGTGGAATAACAGTAAATTTGCCACCGGCAAAGACAACAATCGGTGTCCAGCAAAGATAAAAGCCAGAATTTAAGCGTTGATTTATAAGACAAGGGATTCCACTTCCAAAGTTATCGCTACAATACGATCTTTAACCTACTAGCGTTTTTTAGAAGTTAAGTCTCACGCCACAAAATCTGTATAAATATCTGTCTATCTCTCTATGAATTTGATGAAAATGACTTTTTTAGGTACAAAAACGCATATATGAAGTACCAAGGAAAATACGAACAGTAGTAATGTTTTGAGATACTCAAATATGAACGATCGCTTTACATATGTATGTATGTATGTATGTATGTATCTATCTATCTATCTATCTATCTATCTATCTATCTTTTTTTCTGTTCAGTATCTATCTGTCTGTCTGTCTTAATCTCTCACTTTCTTTTTTTGTCTCGCTTTCCCCCCCCCCTCTCTCTCTCTCTCTCTCTCTATATATATATATATATATATATATATATATATAGGTGAGATTGTAACAATTATATTCGTGTCGAAAAACCTTCCTCGTAAACTATCGAAAAAAGGAAAAAATGGTTTAGAAAAAAGAAAGAGCTTAGTACATGAACGCCAGTCAAAAGGGTTCGGATCGAGATTAGCACGAAGCCCAAAGAAAAAACACTGATACTAGTAATCAACTAACAGAAAGCACTCAATACAGAGGTAGAGCGAAATAAACAAATAAACACCTAATGAGCTAGACGGACCTACCTAAGTTTTACCTAAACAGATCGTCAGGGAAAGAACAATTATATATATATATATATATATATATATATATATATATATAAAATCTAATTTTTCTTTTCGGTATCTATCTATCTATCTATCTATCTATCTATCTATCTATCTATCTATTTTTTTATGTTAAGTATCTATCTGGCTGGCTGTCAGTCTGTCTTGATCTCTCTTTCTCTCTCTCTTTCTCTTTCTCTCTCTCTCTATATATATATATAATTTAATCTATCTATCTATCTATCTATCTATCTATCTATCTATCTTTTTCAGTTAAGTATCTATCTGGCTGTTTGTCTGTCTGTCTTGATTTCTTTCTTTCTTTCTTTCTCTCTCTCTCTCTCTCTCTCTCTATATATATATATATATATATATATATATATATATAATTTAATCTATCTATCTATCTATCTATCTATCTATCTATCTATCTATCGTTAAAAGCTAATAAAAATGTAAATAAATATTTCATGATGAACATCTCATTGATAATGAGAAATGAAAACTGGTTCAAATCCTGCAAAAGGCAGTGGCATGTTTCTCTTACTTCAGAGACGAATTTATTTTGACGTGGGATTAGCTGGATGTAGGGTTCAGTGCTAAAAAGTAAAGCCGTTCAGTACGAAGCTAGCAAACCGGCGCAGCAAGAAATTCGTTGTTTCTCCCACGTCTAACTCAAATTGAACACCTGCTTTCGAAGGCACAAAGAAAATATGCCAAATATGGGGTCGATGAGTACCGTTTACAAAATGGCTACCAAACCGAAATCAAGTCATGGAGAAAGGAGAGGAGAATACAGTTGATAAATGAGAAAAAGAAATTTTATATATATATATATATATATATATATATATAGAGAGAGAGAGAGAGGGGGAGGGAGAGAGATAGAGAGAGAAATAGACAGGTACTGCCAAAAAATCGCTAAAAAATGAGCATACATGATGAAAAAAACTCTTAAACCTAAAAAACATAAACAAAATTTTATGTTATTACGAAGAGGAAATGCCAAAAAAGTTTTATTATTAAATTATATTTTTTTGTCTTTTTTGGAAAAATCAAAATTTTGGTTAAAAATGTTTTCTTGTGTTAGTGGATGCCCATAAATTAATATGGGAAATATTAGCTTTTTGTGCTGAAAAGCACAATGATTTGAAAATTCCTGCAAAAATCAAATAACTGTCGAATTTTCATTACATTTTAAAAGTTTATTCACAAATCAAATTATTTTCTAAATTTTCGTAAAAACACTGTTTTCTTTTTTTACACCTGTTAATTTTCACTTTTATGAAATTACGAGAAATTATTTTTTGTAGCGCTTAATGTTTGTATTAGTTATAAATTCAGTCAGTCAGTTAAGTGCCATACGTGAAACACGCTTGGGCGATCATGTCTCGAAAGAGAAATGACTGACTGGGCAGAAGATTATCCCATAGTAGGTTGCCATTGCTTTCTGCGGTAGATTGGTTGCCAGCCAAGGCTATAGAACTCAATCTGTCCTGTTATTTAACCCATAACTGGAAGGAAGAGATTTGCGCGTAAGAGAATGCAATGAATTCGACTGGAATTTGAACTCGGCTCTCTGATTTCTCGTTCCGAGCCGATATCCACTGCGCCACAACGCACATCCTAGTTATAAAGACATCTTTTAAAAGATGTTTTAATAAACAGAATAATGTTGTGTTCACAGATTTGCCAATATGGACAATTTTATCGTTTTTACTGATAAAAACTCATTTCAATATAAGTTCACTCTGAAATACAGAAATTTATTTTGCTGTCGGGCTTATTAAATTTAATCTATAAGCTAGAAATTAAAGGCTTCAAGACAGACATTTTTGTTAAATGCACTTGAAACCATAGGTATCGCTTTTGTGGAGTTACCTATATATATATATATATATATATATATATATATATATATATATATATATATATATATATAATCCAAAAGGATGATCAGATAGGTAAATCCCAAAAACCGGATCCTAATAAATATTAATTTCATTAAGATTAAAATTGATCAAGGTAGAGGGCTCAGTATATTCTATTTACAGAGCCGAATATAAAACATAAAACAGAAATTTCGATATTTAAATCCGTTGAATAGCTATTTCTACGAGGAAATCCTCTCTTCTTCAGCAACGGTGAAACGAACATTTTATTTACGAGAAATAAAATAAAACTTTAATGCGGAGGGAAAGTGACTGAAACCGAGGGGTCAAGTCAAGACCAATAATATTGCTGATTCTTCTTTGGATTTTATCAAGAATCGCTAAATATATAGCAGGCACATAGGACTATATGTACCAGTAATATTCGAAGCATGGTAGATCTATAAATATGATCAATATATTCAGAAGTGAAAAATTGTCTAGCACGACACAATGAACCGATTTTCTTAGCAGCTGATCCAGCAATAGATTCAATATAGTCTTTCCTTTTTATATCAGCCGAAAATGTTAGCTCGACAATGCGTAATGAGTAACTATCCTGGTAATTAGCATCAGCCATGATGATGGAAAACAAAAAAGATATCTCAGATGATTAATAGAGGGCAGTTTTGTGTTGCAAGCGTTAAAAATTAACAAGCCATTCTTTGCCCTAGTTAACGACAGAATGCAGACCATTTTCAAGAAATTAATTTTCAACAAAATTTTATTGAATCGTAATATTAAGAAATAACAACTTCAGTTTGATTTCCATCATTTGTGATGGAAAATTTAGTATGATTCACGTGAACTCGATGTAATAACTCCACATTCCGTAAATTTTAGCACATTCAATCTTTATGCGTTCAGTCAAGTGTATTGCATCTGTAATTTTCGTTGAGTACACCTTCTCCTTTAGCATACCCGAGAAAAAGAACTCAATTCTCTATTCTTTCGATAAAACGTTGTTTAATCTGTGGGGGGTAAAAGTAACATAGTTAATGATATTTTCTATGTATCCAGATTTTAGACACACAGACACACACTCTGTCTGTATGTCTGTCTGTCTCTCTCTCTTTCTCTCTCTCTCTCTCTCTCTCTATATATATATATATATATATATATATATAATTATGAATTAATTGTACATTGCGACACGGAAATTTCTATGTTTCGAGATAGATTCTCTTCATCAGGCAATGTTTGATGTTGGTTGTGCAAATGATTTACATCCACATACATAAGCAGCAAACCGAAGGTTTTTGTATTTAAATGTAAATCAACATCAAACATTGCCTGATGAAGAGAATCTATCTCGAAACATAGAAATTTCCGTGTCGCAATGTACAATTAATTCATAATTATATGATTATATTAAGCTCTATAATATTTATTATATTGAGCACTGGTTATAATAAAAAAAAAATGCCGGGGTACTCAAATATATATATATCATGGGGCGTTATATATATATATATATATATATATATAACGCCCCATGATATCCTCTAACTTTATAAGAGCCAGATCAGATTTTTAGATAATATTTTGGAATATAAATTGATAGTTATTGATGAAATGTGATTGGTAACAGTCAGTTTTCGACTCTGCATTATCATCTTTTGAACACTTTCCGACTAGATGTACTCTCTCAGTATAAGATTGGTGGCAAGATCTCATCACTTTACAGTTGAAATGGACAGATATAATTATACGTTATATACTAACAGTTTCTTTTCTTGCACTTCTCTGTTCTGGAAATCTCTTCTGACTTCTTGCTTCCCAGTAAACTTTGAACTTCAAAAATTTAACTGCAATGTCAATTTTAATTATTGTTTTTATTATATTTTCGTTGTAATATTTTCTCTAATATTTAGTAACCCTTTGAGCCTTAGTATCTTTATTGGTGTACTTGTTAAATGATTAAAAAATATAAAAAAATGTCAGTCTCTTCTTGTTAAAGCTGATTTTGATAAAATGAATCATAATCGCCCCAACGTTTAAATGTTGCCGTCATTATTATTACTATTTGACAATCATTTATTTAATACTTCTTTAGATCTTATAGTTTTAATAGACGTATAATAGATTTACCAGTTCTTGAAGCAGAATATTATTATTTAATGATGTGTACTTATGTAAATTACAATTATACATGTAGCGGTTTGACCGTTTCATGTAGTCTTAGTAATTGTTGAAGAGATATATTTATCGTGTTGTATGCGACACGTGGTTCACTAGGGATTGATAAGTTTCGTGCAAAGGAAACAAGGCAAGTTTTGTCTCTACAACATCCTCCGGGAGAAGTGAGAGTGAAAGGTGATTTTCTAAGCGCAACTTAGATATGGTACAAGACCGAAAGTGTGGGACACCTAGCGAGAATCGAATTCAATTGTAAAGGGTCTAGCGAGACAAGCTTGCTAACCATAACATCACATCGAATTGACCATGGTGAGAGTGAAAGAAACGAGAGAAATTTCTATTTTTCTTTTTAATATTGCTTTTTGACAATGCGGACGTTAAGAGAAATCCCCTGGCAGACGGTAAAAGAAATCCCCTAACAGACATTCATAGTCATAAGCTGTTGATATTTCTGAGATAAATCACTGCCAATTGTTTTAATATTTGACTAATATTAACTATGATTGATTTTTGTTGCATTTTATCGCAGCACTAAATCCATTTTTATATTTTACAATAATTAGTTATATTTCACAAAATATACTGGAAATGAAAAAACGCCATTGCGATAAAAAGCACAAAAAATAACAAAAAAAAAAAAAATAGTAAGAAATTGGCAAACTTTAATCTTTGTGCCTGCAATAAAACGTTGTGTCAAAATTATAAATTTTCTCTTGATTCCGCTATCATTTTAAATACATACACTTTGTGGAGCAGTGGATATCGGCTCGGAATCAGAAATCGGAGAACCGAGTTCTAATTCCAGTTGAATTCATTGCATTCACTTACGCAAAAATACACTTTGCAAAGGTATTAATCCATCTCTTCTCCCTTCAGCTATGGGTTGAATAGCAGGGCAGATTGGGTTCTATAGGCTTGGTTGGCAACCAGTCTACTGCAAGGAAAAATATCAACCTACTGTGAGAAAATCTTCTGCCTTTTCAGTCATGGATTAAAAGAGACATGTTCATCCAAGCTTGCATCATGTATGGCACTCAATTAATTTGCACCCTCTCGGAATGCTTTGTTGTTTTAAAACCTGTGGGTTTTTTTTTTAATCGTGTCACCCCAAGCAAGGCATTCCACTGCCACTATAGCGCAGGGGGTTACATAGAGCGATTGGGTATGGGAAATGTCAGAAGGAGGGTGGTAGACGACTTAGGATGTACATAGGGAGAGAGTTGGAGAGAGTGGGTGTGAGTTAGTGTGTTAGGAGGTGTCTATTGACCTTACATTTAAACTCCTGGAGGTTGTAGCCGTCGGGAAAGCAAGCATGCGGTAGGGAATTCCACAGGCGGGAAGTGCGAGGAAAGAAGCTGTTGGAGTAGAAATTGCGGTTACATTTCATCGTTTTCACTGTATAAGAGTGGGACCTAGTTGCCAATCTAGTATCTCGTGCAATTATTTACAAGAATAATTTTATTTTTACATTCTAAAAATGTGACCCTAATAATACAATATAATGTTTATCATTCATCACCTTATAAAGAAATAAATATTTGTTCTATACTTTATTGAGATTTTTATAAAATTATGAATAAAAAACTTGTTTTCATTATTATTTATAAAATGGCAATTAATAAATGCAAAATTGTAGATAGTTAATACATTTTCCTAATTTTGTATTTTTAAAATTGTGAATAAATTATTTCTTTTTATATTTATTTCTTTATAAAATGGTAAATAATAAATATTGCATTGTACGTGGTTCATATATTTTATAATCTTATAAATAAATACCAGAGAGGGAGTCAATTTATATAATAATAGTGGTGTCAAGGGAATAACCATCCTTTTGACGCACAACTTTTTATGAAGACAATTTTTTTTATTTATAAAATGTACTAAATTATAAATTATTTACCATTGTATAAAGTTTGAATTAATCGGCCACTAGCCAGTCTTTTGCCAATTATTCTAAAAGACACAATTCATTAGCTTCACCAGTTCTTTTAGTCAAGGTACTTAGTATCTAATCTTCATTTAAGATTTCTTAATCAGTCAACACTTGGCTGATAATAACTTATTTATTAGTAGATTTTTCTATGCATTTTTAGATGAATTAGCAAAGATTTTTTAATATTTCAAAAAAGTGTAGGATGTCGGGCAACATATAATTGGTAAATTTTCAGGCCCTGGATTTTTATTGATTAGGCATCTTTGATCTTAGATCACAATTGTAGATTTTTATAAAAATTTTTAATAAAAATATTTTCAAATTTATTTCTTTATAAATTGGTGAACAATAAATATCACTTTCTACGTGGTTTACAGATTTTTGTCATCTTGTAAATTAAATATACACTGCCAAAGAAGTAAAGATCGTACAAAATATTTTCAAGAAAAAAAAATGTCATTTTGACACAGTTTTATTTTTTTTATTTAATTTTTATTTTTTTTGTTTTTTTGTCAGTCACAAAATGTAAAGTTTGAAAAGAAATTAATAATGGCAATATTTTTTCTACAACATTTAAGACAGTTTAAGACTTTTTTGGCAAGATACTAAACTTAGCTTAGATGTGGTTACGTTGTATAAGGACAAAAGTATGAAACAAAAGACTTTTATGCATATTTTTTTAATATTTGTAAACACACAACAGAAATTAAATGAAAGAAAAACTAATAAAGCACTCATTATTATGGTTATATGTGATTAATAAAGGTTCGTCTCAGAAATTCGGACAACTAAAACCTGTCATATTAGCTGCAAGGATTTACTGAAAATTTTCAAAAAATTCTAGATTGGACAGTCAGTTAAATTTTGTGAAATGATTTAAGCCGAGAACATTTCAGAAACACTTAAGAATTACACCTGAGTATTAGGTATAAACAAACGAGAAATAAGACGAAAGAAATACTAACCAAACATTAATTACGATGATAAACCATACTTCGTCTATGATAGAAATAATTATCAAGATATTTCGTATAATCCTAATAATAACAATTCTTTTATTTGCCATCTCAATGTTATTTTTTCTTCTTTAATATCTTACCTTCTCATTTTCTTTCTTTATTTTTCTTTCTTGGTATTACTCTTTTTTCTTTATAATTTTCCTTTCATTTTTCTTTCTTTCTTTCTTTCTTTCTTTCTCAACATTATTCTGTCTTCGTTTTTCTTTTTTTTTTACAGTAAGGTTCACCCTATACAAGGCCCGAGGGCCACTCGGGCCTTGTATAGGGTGAACCTTACGTTATATGGATAGTAAGGGAAGATAATGGTTAACTGAGTATTGCCTTCACATTTTCTTTCTCAGTATTATTGAGGTACCTCCACTCCATTTTTCGATACCTAATTGAAATTTAAAAAATAAAAACGTTTCTTGAAACTTTAATTTTAGCTTAACTGAAAGTTAAGTGATCAAATTTACTATTTCTACTAAGCAAAATACTTGGGTGTATTCTAAACAGAAGTTATATTCATTTGAATCTAAAATTTTGAGATTTTTTAAAAATTTCAATTTTCGGCCATTTGTTGAGCGATCGACACATTTTAAACAAAAGTTACTTCTCGGTTTTAAAAATCTTGCAAAAATAAAATATACATCGCTCACGCGTTATTTTTTGAAAATTAGCAAATTTAATGTTAAATTAATCTGATTTGAAACAAATATCACTTGTTTATAGCATGACATGTAGAATAAAAGTATTTCTTAATCAGAAATGTCCGACTCGTTGACCTTTCAAGTAGGCAATGATAACCTCTGTCGTTAGATCGGTTAACACATCTGGAAGTATGGTGAACATAAACTGACATAACCCAATTTAACATTTCGTAAGAGAAACATCCCTTGAAACATGTGACCTTTAAATAATAAGTCTCTTATCAGTTTCCATAGTAAAAGAAAACGTGCCGTTTAACATAAATTAAAAAAAAAATTAAAATTATTTTAAAAATTCAAATACTAAATGATTTATATTAATCTTTACAATTTTCGATTTTTAACTAAAGTCTTTATTTAATAGAATAATAACTGAAGACACTGAGTAACTGGAAGAAATTTAAAAGGTGTTTGAAACTTCAATTAGCAAAGAAAGAAATTAAAACAGTTCTTATAAAAATTCATTATTTATCGAAAAAAATTTTTAAGAATATGATATCATAAATTATATTATAAAATCAATTAAAAGTTTATCTACATTAAAGATAGCCTAGTTTTAATGCATTTTTGATTTTACTATTCGAAGCAGAGTTTTGGAAAAATGGTCTCATAATTGAAAGAAAAATGACATTGTTAATATTCACTATGAGTTCTGCATTTATCTAATAAAATGGTATATATAACGTATTCCTAAAATTTTTATGCAATTAATTGGAGTAGGGGTAACAGATGTAAAAGATATTTTTAGCAAGATTTTCTAAAAATAATAAATGCATAAATAATTTCATTAAGTTGTGAATAAGTCCTGAAAGTTTCATTAAAATCAGGCAATTAGTAGATTTTTGCGAGAATTTTCAAATTAATGTGTCTTTCAACGGTAAAAAACAAATGGCGTAATATTACGTTTTCATTAATAATAGTCATATTACGTAAACAGCGTGAATTTTTATATTTCTATATAATTTCAGTGTGAAATACACCAGAATAGTTACTGGAATTACTAAATTTAATTTCTTGGCTTTCAATTAAAGCTAAAATTAAAGCTTCAAGATAACTTTTTTTTATTTTTAAAAATTTAATTTAAATTTAATGGTGGTATTTATTGTTATATTATTTAAACAAGGTTCCTTTTTACTGCGGGGATAACAGCACAACATCTAACAGTCAACAAAAATTGCTTAATACAAACTGAATACAGTTAGAAATGGCGAATTGTTTAATGAGGCACTTGTTTTTGTTTATTGTTCGATAACCTCTCAACATCAAGTGAAATATTTCTTGATGATAGGAGCAAAACATCATCCAGGTGGTCATCATCCAACCTTGTTCTTTCAAAGACTTTTACTACATTTCATTTTCAAAAAAAGTTGTTCACAAGCACATGTACTTCCACATAAGGTTACCATCATTTTTACATTATTCAATAGGCTTTTAGATTTTCCACTTGGCAAAACATATTTCTTGTAGTGTATTCTGAATTAAATCTTGATATTTTTTCTGTCAGTTAGTGAACAAATTAATTAGATAATCAGTGTCCAGTTGCTAAGTGGGTGGGGACGGACAAAAATCCTTCGCGGGCCGCATATGGCCTGGGAACCAGTAGTTGCCGATCCTTACCTTAGAGGATAAGCCTTAAAAGAAATAGACAGAAAAATAATCATCTGAGAATTTGTATTTTCTCAAAACCAGAATCAAGTAACCGGATCTCAAAAGACGGTTCAACGATAAGCAAAAGAATGCATTAAATACAAAAATAAATAGATAAAAATAATTAAAAAATCCGAACTTTGAAATAAGATCAAACTTTTTATAGTTTAGCTTGAAGATGTAAAATAAATAAATAAACAGGATATTACACACACACACACACACACACACACAGAGAGAGAGAGAGAGAGAGAGAGAGAGAGAGAGAGAGAGAGAGAGAGAGACACACACACACACACACACACACACACACACACACACACTATGAAATAAAGACTGAAAAGTCTTTCACAAATGCAGTGTAGCTAGTTGGGTCAAAAGTTTAGGGTGAGGGGATGAAGACGCTCGTTCTTCTCTTTTGAAGCTGATTTTACAGACCGGCCGCGTATTGTCCTGGTGGACAGCTCTCAGAATATGCGCATTTTTACGCTTGACAAAGCATCAAAGAGACAATCTTCTGAGACATTTACGCGTCGTCTTCGTTCGCATATTGTTCTATTGATCCGCTGTAGTTAGCCACCAAAACAATTGCGTAGGTGTTTAGCTTTCCCTTTGAAAAACTAAAAAAAAAACCAACTCCGGCATTAACGCGTTTTCCTGAATGATGCGAGCCTTTTTTAAATTTCTACTGAGCTTCATAGCCAAAAAAAAAAAAAAAAACTAAAAAAAAACAAACAGTTATCATTTAATTGTATCTCCACTACGGATTTTTTTTTTGTGTGTGTAATTTATTTTTTCTTTCTTCTGTGTCTTATTTGTGAGCGGGCATTGAAAGTTTTCTTTAGGTTCTGATGAAATGGTGATAGCCCTCATATATAGCGGAGGTTCGTAAAAGAAGAGTTCTGAGACAACATTGACAATTGGGGCTGTCAAGGTATTTATTCAAAGAGGCTAATCGACGAAAAGAAGAAGATACAATAACAAAGTAACCTGGATAAAGAACTAGTTAAACAGACTCGGTAGCAACTGAATAGAAGGAGCAATTAATTTGACAAATTTATAGCAAAAATGAACCCAGGCCTCGGTTATTGACGACGTAATTAACACGAAAAAATAAGAAAGGAAAATAGTACAGGGAAATAAATGCTAAAATAAAAACATTAAATGAAACACAAAATGGGGAAGTAAAGGGGAGATAATAAGGAATGGGGAGTAATGCAGGTGGAAATGAATAGAGGGAAAAAGCGGTAATATATTTTGAAGAAAAAGCAGAGAGAATAAAGAACGAAAAATAAAAAAGGACAAAATTATGGCTCTCCACAACCTCGTTTCCTTTATGACTCGAAGTGATACTTATCTTTTACTGTCCCTTTTACTGTCCATATTTTGACTATCCATTTTTACATAAACTCCTCTTTTCCACTTGCTTACATTATGTCTCCTCTTTTCCACTTGGTTACGTTACATTACGTGAGAGTCAAATTCTCCAAACCTTCTTTTCTCATTATGACCCCGAAATGTCTTTTTTCTGACCCAAAGTAAAACTGTTCTTTTAATTCCCATTTTTCCTAAAACTTCTTCGTGGCTCAAATGTTCCGTCCATGGTATTCTCAGCATCCTTCTGTAGAAGCACATCTCTAATGTTTCGATTCTGTTTTTTTTTTTGTTTGTTTGTTTGTTTGTTTGTTTTTTTTTGTTTTTTTTTTAATCATTTTTCTTCAAACAAGGTGGAAATTTCCACTAGTACGCAGAGGGTTACATGGAGTAAAAGTAAGAGAAAAGTCTGAATATTGGGAGGATTGAAGAAAGGACAAAAGATGAACGGGATTCAAGAAGATAAAAGATGGCGATAGAACTTGCATTTAAATGTTTGTAGATTGTAGTCATCAGGAAAGCAAATAAACAATAAACGGAAGGGAGTTTTTTTCTGACCCAAAGTAAAACTGTTCTTTTAATTCCCATTTTTCCTAAAACTTCTTCGTGGCTCAAATGTTCCGTCCATGGTATTCTCAGCATCCTTCTGTAGAAGCACATCTCTAATGTTTCGATTCTGTTTTTTTTTGTTTGTTTGTTTTTTTTTTTGTTTTTTTTTTAATCATTTTTCTTCAAACAAGGTGGAAATTTCCACTAGTACGCAGAGGGTTACAGGGAGTAAAAGTAAGAGAAAAGTCTGAATATTGGGAGGATTGAAGAAAGGACAAAAGATGAACGGGATTCAAGAAGATAAAAGATGGCGATAGAACTTGCATTTAAATGTTTGTAGATTGTAGTCATCAGGAAAGCAAATAAACAATAAACGGAAGGGAGTTCGACAGGCGGAAAGTGTGAGAAAAGAAACTTTTAGAGTAGCTGTAATGGTTGCATTTAACTATTTCAACAGTAAAATGGTAAGACTTAGATTCTAATCAAGTAGCACGCTTAGCATGTAGTCGGAAGACGAGGGGAAAAAAAAGCTCGATCCTCCTCTTGATCTGTGAGAAAATTGTCTAGAATGCCTTGCCATAGAGGAATTTGTTACATGAAAATCGAGCATCTTTATCTTTGTTTTAAATGACATTTTCTTATTTCTTACCATTTTGTTTAGGTTAAAATAAATACCTATATACGCGCTCAACAAGCCTTACTGAAAGCGACCGAATTTCTTATAAAAAATCAAAATTATGAACTATGAAAAAACGAAGGTTTAATATCATAATGTTTTCATAATACTCATTATGTATAGATTATAAAAGTCCCAAGGTTTCTTAAGAGCCCGTTATGTTAAACACAAGTATTCAATCTTGCTCTGTTATTCTTACAAGCGACTTCTGAAAATTCCACTGTTTATTTCAAATATATGCTTGGCATTATTCCGAAATATGTGCGTAAAGTAATTAAACATGTTTTGTCCAACAACCGATTTTGAAGTGAAATATAAGATATTCATAAACATGAAAATAAAAACCGAAACTGCAACTTAAATTTATTTCACATGATTTCCGTGTTCACTGGGTTGGTCACATGATTGATTGGTTTGTTTTCTACGGCGTAACAACTCTTTGAAGGTTATTTAAAGCCAGAAAATACTTTTACATTGTAAGAAATTTTGTTTTCTGAAAAAATATTTATTTAGTGATACAAGTATTACTAATTAACTCATTGCTAATGAAGAAGAGGTGGATTTCTCACAGATATCTGCGTATAAGTGACTATAACGTACCCAACTGGAATTGGAGCTCGATCCTTTGATTAAAAATTCCGAGCCATTACCCATTACACCACCCACATATCCAAGCTTACAGCATCTGGTATTTCTAAGCAGTCAGCTATCTAGGTACTGACTAGGCTCGAAGTTGCTTAACTTCAGTGATCATACAGTAACCGATGTTTCAACGTAATGCGGTTTTAAGCGTTGGTCTCGGTCATGTCCTGTGACTACCTAATGACCACACCCTATCGGAGTCATCTATCAGTTTGACTCACCATCTACAAACTGAGGATGACCTCGCGGCAGAACATGCAGCCGATGGACGTCGTCCTCCATTATCTCCCGAAGATTAATCTAACGCTGGAGGATGTTCCGACGTTCTGAGAACTGGAGGGACAAGCTGGTTGTCGTGGACTCAGCGCCTTCATGGACTGGGATTTAGTAGCAATAGCAGTAGTGTCAAGGGATTAGATATATTTACATACAAAAAAGAAAATTGTTAGATGATGTTCAGTTTGTATTTTCAATTTAAATTAGCCTTTGAAAATATCTGCTTTTGCTATTTTTTATTTTAATGGTCTGATCAGAGAGAGAGAGAGAGAGAAAGAGAGAGAGAGAGAGAGTGAGAGTGAGAGTGAGAGAAATAAATAAATAAATAAAAAAATAAATAAATGCAATGAAATTCCGCTGATATTAAAGGTTGAAAAATATTTAGAATATTAATAGATTTATTTATGTTACACACATTTTGCAATATTCATTTGGAGAAAGAAAGAAGAGATGTAAAGTAAAGCACTTTCGTGGGATCCCAAAACACGGAAGTTCGAAGAGAAGGAGACCGACTAAAATATATATGCTAAGAAACGATACTGGTTATAAGAACTGGAAAACTTGGACCCAGGGAAGAACGGAAGATACCAGTTAATGGAGTTTGAATTCGTTCGAAATAAAGTAATAATTAAGAGAAATTATGTTTGACCGGCAAGCCTCTAGCAAGCAACTAACAGTACAAAGTTTCATACTCAGAATATTATCGGATCTAATGATTAATCATTGATAGATACACTGAAAACATGGCGTACTAAGTTGGAACGCACGAAATAACAAATATAGGAAAACATTGAAAATATCGATTAATTCAGTTAGTCAGTTAATTGGCATACATGATATGCGCTTGGGCGATCATGTCTCTTTTGATCCATGATTGACTAGGCAGAAGGATTTCCTGCAGTAGTTTGGCATTTCTTTCTGCAGTATACTTGTTGCCATTCAAGGCTACAGAACCCAATTTACCTTTTTATATCTTGTTCTGTCCACAGTTTAATCAATTATATTGTTTTTAATATCTGAAATTACTGACACACACACACACACACACACACACATGTAACGTTGAGCCTGGTCAGTACTTAGATGGGTGACCGCTTGGGAATACCAGGTGCTGTAAGCGTTATTGACGGATGTGCGTTGTGGTGCGGTGGATGTCGGATCGGAGGGGGAAATCGATGAGCCGAGTTCCAATTTCAGTCGAGCACTTTGCATTCACTTACGCACTGGTACCCTTGGGAAAGGTATTAATGCGTCCCTTCCCTCCAGTTATGGGTTAAATAACTGAGGTCTGTTGTTCATGCGATCTGTGGCAGACGTCTGCACCGATTGTTTGTTATCAGCAGTTCCAAAAACTTTGGATGGTGCTACACAAGCCTTCACCGCTTTAAACAATTCTTTGTGTGGTAGTCGAACCGAGTTAGACGCTCATACGTCGAAATCGACGGGAGAGTCCATAATATATATATAGAGAGTGAGAGAGTAAGTTATTATTAGTGTTATAATAAGAACATATGGGATTCAAAAGCTTTCAAGTTTCGGTGGTAAATGCTCCATCATCAGGCAGTGAAATATTGTTCAGTTACGGGTTCATATAGATCTCACTATATAAATACACTCCTGGTCAAAATCTTAAGACCAGACCCACATCTATTGAACAGGTGAAGAGGCTCATCTCTTGTTTCCTGTTTAGGATGCGGTTTCCGGCTTTCTCTTTTCCATTCTTTTTACCCTTACGTAGCCCCCTGCGCATCAGTGGCATTATCGCCTTGCTTGGGGTGATATGATTAAAAAAAAAAAAAAGATAAAAAAGTGTTAAAAAATATAAAATACTGTTATGTCTATCGAAATATTTTTGCAAAACATTTACATTTAATTAGAAAATTTAGTTCATCATTAAACAAGTGAAAATTTAAATCTTTTAATTGATTAAAACACTGAAAAATATTTTTTGAGCGTTCTTATATTTAAAACTTTTGTAATCCTAACGATATTTGTTACTTTTGTTTATAAATACATGCTTCAAAATAAATTCCTTACTTTTACCTTGTTAAAGTCCATCGGAGGACGAAACGTAATCGTAAAGATAAGTTTATTTTTGTCTTTATATATATATATATATATATATATATATATATTAAAAAAGGATTAATTCAAAGATGTTGAATGGCCATTTCGATATGAAGATCCCCACGGGGGATAACACATCACCTCAGCAACAGAAAAATCCTTTCAGAAACTGGAGAAAAATTAGTCTACTTTTCCTTTTTAAATAGATTTGCAAAGAAATTAAAAAAGAAAATAAAAAGGAAAAATAAAAGAAAAGAAAAAGAAAAAGATAAAATAAAATCAAATAAACAAGAAAATAAAATAAATATATATTATATATATATATATATATATATATATTTCGGGAAGTTATTGCAACTATTTACATTATTTACATCGTTCGGACTGTTGTCCTCATCTTTATAGTTATATTCACGACGTTTCGGCTGCTATATGCTTCGACCATCTTCAGGTGATATACGTTGAAATTTTGAACTGAACCCTTTTAGTTCTCAGATTGTTCCGTTCCATGTTTTTCTTTTCTTTTTTATGGGGTGGGGGAGGTATCCTCAATTTCAGTTAACTCTCTTTAGTAACTCAACTCTCGTAATTTTTGTTCCCTCTGCCAGGTATTGAACCCCCAACACTTTGGGTCAAGTCACTTTTTGGATTACCCAGCCAACGCTTTTGGGCCATGTTGGAATCATTCACTGAGAAATGCCGCATTCAATTATTCTCATTCTCACAAACTGCATAAATTTTTTTGCTTATTAGTTTTTTCCGCTTGAGTTACACTTTTTAAATTAGTAAAAAACAAAAAAAACAAAAAAAACAACAAAAAAAAACTAATATGCTGATTTTAAACAAATTTTGCTTCAATGTTATAATCACCCAGAATTCCAATTTAATTTTTTTATTTCTCATTTTTATTTCATTCAGTCAGTTAAAGTGCCATACGTGATACACGCTTGGGCGATCATGTCTCGGAAGAGACATGACTGACTGGGCAGGAGATTATCCCGCAGTAGGTTGCCATTGCTTTCTGCGGTAGACTGGTTGCCGACCAAGGCTATAGAACCCAATCTGTCCTGCTATTTAACCCATAACTGGAAGGAAGAGACGGATTAATACCTTTCCCAAGGGTATTTGCGCGTAAGTGAATTTTAAAATCCAGGACAAAATATTTTTTTTTTTTTTTTAGTCATATCACCCCAAGCAAGGCAATAATGCCACTGATGCGCAGGGGGCTACGTAAGGATAAAAAGAATGGAAAAGAGAAAGCCGGAAACCACATCCTAAACAGGAAACAAGGATTGAGCCTCTTCACCTGTTCGATAGACATGGGTGGAGTGTGAACCGGGCGATAGTTTAGTCTATCTACTCCAATTGAAAAAAAATAAAGAGAGAAAAGAGTGAAAAGATTGGAAAAGAGAAAAACCGGAAACCACATCCTAAACAGGGAACAAGGGACGAGCCTCTACACCTGTTCAATAGACGTGGGTGGAGTGTGAACCGGGCGATAGTTTAGTCTATCTATCTATTTATCTATCTATCTATCTATCTATCTATATATATATATATATATATATATATATATATATATATATATCAGATTTATATGAACAGTTTCAATAAAATCTTTTCTATATTAATTGCAATCAAATCACATTTAAAGAATGACTGCTATTATAATAAATATTATTGTACAATCAAGTAATTGCATACCAATACTACTGTAATGTCTTCTTTTATTTACTAGTTACCTTCATGTCATGGACAATCATGGCTCCTCACAGCCCTAAACAACTTACTGTTCCTCACACTTTCTTCTGCTATTCATTTACACAAGTCGATGACTACTTCAGTATCTCCTGTGAGTGTCAATTCTCCAAGCCTCCTTTCCTCGTTATCTTTTGCAGGAATTTCAACTGTCTCTTTCTACTTCTAAGTACAAGTATCTTTTTTGTTTCCATTTAAAAAAAAACAAAAACTTCCTCGTTGCACACATGTTCAATCTGTGGTATATATATATATATATATATATATATATATATATATATATATATATATATATGCGCATCAGTGGCGTTCCCGCCTTGCTCGGAGTGATATGATTAAAATATATATATTTTAATCATATCACCCCGTGCAAGGCGGTAACGCCACTGATGTGCAGGGGACTACGTAAACGTGAAAAGCCGGAAACCACATCTTAAACAGGGAACAAGGGATGAGCCTCTTCACCTGTTCAATAGACGTGGGTGGAGTGTGAACCGGGCGATAGTTTAGTCTATCTACTCCAATTGAAAATATATATATATATTTGTAAAATCACATCCTTGTTACCTCAAGTCTCCTCTTCTGTGAGCAAATCGTGGAGCATTCAATGCCATATAGAATGACTGATATCGCATAGCAGTTCAGTACCCTTTTCTTTATTTCTAACAATATTTTCTCGTTTCTTAATGATTTGTCCGATCTTTGTAGGTATTCCAGCCTTGAGCCAGACTAAATTAACACTTACTAAATCTCGATTAGACCAACTCTAGAAAGTGTTTTAGCGGAGGATGGAAAACGCGTCACTGAAAAATGCTGATGCATTTGAATAGCGAAAGTACCTTACAAAAGCCAAGCAAAATATTAAGAAATGTTTATGTAATACGGTCCTCTTATATGATAGTGAATGCTGGTCAATTCACTTTAAGCAATGAAGATTTAGTTCTGCAGAAAGATGCTAAGAATACCATAAACTGGACATATGAGTAACGGCAAAGTTTTAGTTAAAATAAAAATAAAAAGGACACATACCTAGAATCACAAAGAGACAATTGAAATGTTAAGGCACAAAATGAGGAAAAGTGTTTGAAGAATTTGACACTCACAGGACTTAATAAAGGCAAGAGAGAAACATTTGAAAACACCGAATAATCTACATAGCGAGTTTGTGTATATGGTTGACAGACCAGGGATTAGGAAACAGCAAAAAGGCAGAAACGAAAAATCGGAGAGCCTTGTTCGAATTTCGGTTGAATACATTGAATTCACATACGCGCAAATACCCTTGGGAACAATATGAATCCGTCAATTCTCCCTCCAGCTATGGGTTAAATAGCAGAACAGATAGGGTCGATAGCCTTGGTTGGCAACCAGTCTACCACAGAAAATAATGGCAACCTAATGCTGAAAAAACTTCTGACGAGTCAGTCATGTGTCTTCGAGACATGATCGCCCAAGCGTGTTTCATGTATGGCACTTAACTGATACTAAGTGTTACAAATGACAGGAAGTTGAGCCTTGAAGTACCGTAGTAGGTATTTTGTAAGTATTAGTTTTCATCGGATTAGAGTTGAAGTGTTATAAAACTGTTGTTTGTTGCCAAATTGAAGCCAACTAAAATTTAGTGCTTTTGAAATTTGTCACGAGACGGGATGATCATCGAATTGGAGCGTCAGTGATCCAATCATGTCGCCACAAAAGCCAGTTTGTAAGCTGGCCAGGGGACAATTAGAAATCTCTGTGATGTGCTGAAATCGTAAATAACCACAGAGTGGGTTGGGTAAGTACGGTAGGGTGATTGGGGAGGGAAGAGATAGAATAAAGGTGGTCGAGGATTGTTTCTTTATACGGGTTAGGAATTGGCGATTGATGGAGATATGAGATGGGGTCGTTTGTCTACCGATATAAATTGTAAGGTGACTTACAACTTGGGTGATCGACAAACTCCCTTCCCGCGTCATGTCCGAAAACGATTAGTCAGTTGGGTGGACGTGTGGAGATGATGGGGATGAAAGGGAGATGATGTATGATGGGGAAGAGGGTGGTGTGTTCACCTTATTTATTACGTGCGAACGCGTCAAACCTACGGTGTATTTGTGTATGTAAACCTACCGTAAAATTCCTTTGCTACTTCGTTTGCATCAAGTTCTCTTTCTATCGATAGATATACAGATTGATCATTTAAGTGCCATACGTGATACACGCTTTGGTGATCATGTCTCTTTCGTGACATGACTGACTGGGCAAAAGATATTCCCGCAGTAGGTTACCATTATTTTCTGTGGTAAACTGGTTGCCAACCAAGGCTATAGAACCCAATCTGTCCTGCTATTTAACCTGGAAGGAGAAGTGACGGATTTGCGCTTAAGTGAATCTAACAAATTCAACTGGAATTCGAACTAGGCTCTCCGATTTCTCGTTCCGTGCCGATATCCACTGCACCACAACATACTTTTGTATAGGCGTCTTTATGTACATATACATTCATGTACATTTTTTCTATTTTTTCTTTTTCCTTTAATTATTTTCTTGATTTATATTTTATATTTTTATTTTATTTTATCTATTAAAATGATTTTAAAAAAATTATACTATTTAGCTTATATCCAATTCTAACAATTTGCATTAATGACGCACCTGGTTTGCTTGCGATATAAAGAGTTAAAAATAATTCAATAAAGCACTGACGGAAGTTACAGGAACAATTCTTTTCCAAAAATCTTTGATCTTCTACATGCCAACTAAATGAAATATATATATATATATATATATATATATATATATATAAAATCAACATTCAGTATGTCAATATGTATGCATGTATGTACGTATATATCTATCTATCTCAGGACAATATATATATATATATATATATATATATACATATATATATATACATATATATATATATATATATATATATATATATATATATATATGGATATGTCTGTCTCTCTGAGTGTTTGTGTGTCTCCAATCTAACGTCTGTCTCCTTCGAAACTCTTGGTCCGATTTCAACCAAAATTGCGTCACTTGTCGATCATGACATAAAACTTTGAAGTACACACACACACACACACACATAAAAATTCGAATCAGTTCACAGGGTACGGCAGAAATCACCAAAACGCTAAGAGTTTACAAACTCTTCTCCTCCGATAAGCCATTCAACCAAAATCGAGTAACTTGTAGATCAAGGTTCGAACTTTTGATGTACACAAAAATGTTTCGAATCAATACAATCAATGTATTTGAACGGAAGTAACGACGTAAGTTAAAAGTGACGTAAGTCAAAACGACGTAAGTCGAAGCACCACTGTATTAAGGTTTATTTTCAGATAATATTCTCATACTGTTCAAACATTCTACGTTTGCAACAAATTAAATTTTGCACTACCAGAGCTCATCAAAGATGTTGAACTATAAAACTTAAACTAAGCCATTTCTTGAATTTAAGATTTCTCATTACGCTTGGCCAAAACAACGACCTCATCTCCTCTGTGATAAAAAACAAAACAAAACAAAAAGACTTTCCTTACTCAACTTCTCCATGCACTGCGTGATCCAAATTCTCTGCAAGTTTTTGCTGATACATTTTCCCTTGATGACTGTTAGAAATTTACTATTCTGATTAAAATATCCTACATCATGCAGCTTAGGCCAAAAACCTGCCGTTTAAGAATGGGAATCATTCTTAAACTTGCGATTTCGAACTCTGGTTCGTAAACATAACGCTCTGGTAATACTTTTTATTTAGGATCTACATTCTCGACCAATTTCGCGTCCCCAATCTAAATGTCTAGAAAAAAAAAAGCACGCCGTACATTTCACCAAACACCAATGTGACTCAACGTGATGCTAGTCTAAATAGAATTGCTACAGCTATGGCCGCTACAAGAGCTTGACAGAATAATGTTCAGCATGAACTTCTCCAATGCTACAACTACAGCTGCCGCACGAGCTTCAGAGAAATGAAGTTGAACATGATCTTCGTCTGCGCGAAGACGCTACTTATTTGACAATTGCGGGAACTGCAGAGAATGAGGATAAACCAGGATATATACGAACCTTTAAAACCTAACCTGAAAACATCAGCAAAAACAGTAAAGAATAAAGAAATGAACATAAAGTGGGTTAAAAACTATGGTAAACGAAGAAATTAAGGGAAAATCCATACAGGTTGCTGCAGTGAACCTGTAAAATGACGTAAAAAAGGAAAAGAGTGCTAAAATGGTCGCCAAACCTTTTGACGGGAAAAGTACCATAAAATACTCGAAAATGACCTTAATAAATCGAAAAATGATCAGAGATTACTAAAATTTGGGCTGAGAACCCAAAATAATCCGTCAAAAAAAAAAAAAAGCCTACAAAATTGCCAAAGGACCCCGAAAACTTAAAATTTAAAATTAGTCAACGCGTATACACCTTGTAATTATGATCGGCGTCTACGGCAGCTGCATGAGCTCAAAAGACTGACGTTCAACGTTATGTTCACGCGAACAAAGACGCCGCTTCAGTAAAAGCTGCGGAGACTGACGGTGAACGTGATCGTCGTTTGAGCCAATGTCAGCAGCAAGTTGTGCATGGGGGTAGGCAGGTTAATTTCAAGAAGAAGAAAAAGAAAAAGAAAGAGAAGACGACGAAGAAGAAATTGAAGAAAACGAAGAAGAAGACAAAGAAAAAGTTGAATAATATAAGAAAAAAAAAACAGAAAAAGAAGAAGAAGAAGACTATGAAGCGGAAAAAAAAGAAGACGAAGAACAAGAAAAAATAAGAAGAATAAGAAGAAAAAAAAAGGATGAAGAAGATGACGAAGACGAAGATAATGAATAAGACGAAGAAGTACAACGAAGACGATGACGAAGAAGACGAAGAAAGAGACGAAGACGACGAAGATGTCGACGAAGACGGAGGCGAAGAATACGCCAAGAAGAAGAAGAAGAAGAAGAAGAAGAAGAAGAAGAAGAAGAAAAGGACGACGAAGATGATGACGAAAAAGAAGAAGTCGACGACTAAGTGAACACTTATCCTTTTCAGTTGCATGTGTAGATCCAATGGTAGAAGCATTTCTGATTTGTTGACTCAAGCGATAATCGTTGGTGGACGAGGTTTTAGCTGAAGCTGGTCGTTTCGTATCCTGGGGCTGCCTATGAAAACAAACAGTATGTTTCAACTTTTTTGTAACTTCTACCTAATCATATTCCATAACAATTTCACGTTTTCTAAAAGTGCCAACCTCTCCGACGCTGCAGGGACAATGCATCCACTTCTGTGTCACAACATCATTGCAACACATTACAGGCTCCCGTAACGCCCGCTTCTGTTCTTTCAATTGTACATACATCACTCCCATTTATTGGAAAAATTGACTAAGCATGAATCCCGTTTTACAAATACAATAAAAACCAATACTTCGCATTTTTTAACTTATGCGCCATGGCAACCCCATACTGGAGTTTTTTGAATAAGCACTTGGCTTTACCATTTCAAAATAATCACTAAAAAAACCCAGAGCAACGTCGGGCTATACTGCTAGTCTATCTATGTTGTTATCTTTATATCTATCACAGGGTTTTAATTATCTATCAAAAATCAAGAACAAACATAATTTCTGGTGGTCTTTTGCACACTTTTATGCATTTTTCCAAGACGCTTCACTCAAACTCAACCAAAATCAAATCACAGGTAGAGCAAGGTCTGATGTCTTGATATGTGAACAAAAATTTCAATTGACACACATTTCAGAGAAATGATCACAAAAAGCAAAAATTAATGGAAAATATTGCATTTTGTGATCATTTATTTTTCTGAAATGCTTAGTTTTATTAAAACAAATTGTCTTTTTTGTAACTTCTACCTGATCATATACCATAACAATTTCATGTTTTCTACAATACATCCACTTTTTCTGTGTCTTGTAATTGAATCACATTACAGGCTCCTGTAACACCCACCCACATTCTTCCAATAGTACATACATCATTAAAATACAAAAAACTAATACTTACTTCGCATTTTTTCAACTTACGCGCCATGGCAACCTCATACTGGTGCTAACCCACGTCTATTGAACAGGTTAAGAGGCTCATCCCTTGTTCCCTGTTTAGGATATGGTTTCCGGCTTTCTCTTTTCCAATCTTTTTCCTATTACGTAGCCCCCTGCACATCAGTGGTGTTACCGCCTTGTTCGGGGTGATACGATTAAAAAAAAAATTGAATAAGCACTTGACTTTACCATTTCAACATAACCACTAAAAAAACCCGAGCAACGTCGGACTATACTGCTAGTCTATGATAAATTGAAGTTTGTTTTTCATGTGACGTATTTCATCTGTTAGGACTCCACTGGACTAAAGTGTGTACTTTCACAGCTTCGCTAAAAAAAAAAAGAAAAAAGAAGCCTAACGCGATGGAAAAATGCCAAGTTTTATCGTTGAATTATATACGTTATTATAAAGAAGAAAGACAAAATGAATTTTTAATTATTAAATTATATTTTGATCGTTTTTAGCTTGTTTTTAAAACGTCCGAAATTTTTGTTAAAACTATTGTTTTGCCGTCAGCACGATACGATACAAAAAGCGATTATCTTCCTTTGGTCGAGGTAAGTCCCGTCAGTCATATGACTGTCGCTTCGTGACGTCACTCCATTCTGTGACCCAAGCGTTAATCACTAAGTTCGTGAACAGCAACCAAATGAGAGGATTGTTTTTTTTTTCTGTCTAGGATTTGCCCCAGGCTGAGGCAAAAATCTGTCTACAGCAGCAGCTTGCAGGGACATAGAAGAGTCCTCTCGCGTTCCACTGGGACAAACAGCTTACAAGCACATAAATGCCTTATCCCTCTGGGATATAGATGAATCCGACCATGCCCCACTGAGACATAAAATGATTTCGGTTCAAATCGGGAGTCATAACAACGGCTTTCCCAGACCAGAAATAACTCTAAATTATACGTTAGACCTTCCCTTTTATCCCTCCTTATACCTTGCTTTGCAATAGATATATGTGATATGTATTTCTTCCCGTATGGACACTTGTATATATATATATATATATATATATATATATATATATATATATATATAGAGAGAGAGAGAGAGAGAGAGAGTTCTATGAATGTCATAGAATATAAAAGTCTCTTTGAGAACAAGTGTATATCATTCATTTCTCCATTCTAGCCATATCGTTACAGAACCAAGGATTAGCATTGGAAATTGTAGCATTTTTTAAACACCTTAATTTAGAAATCCTTATAAAAATCAAATATTTTTCAGATTTTAATGAAACTTTCAGGACTTATTCACAAAGGAATAAAATTATTTTACAAATGTTTCTTTTTGAGAAAAACTTGGTAAGAATCCTTTTTTTTACTTCAATTACCCCGCATTTATTTAATTTTACGAAATTTCGAGAAATTAATTTTTGTACAGATTAATGTTTATATTAGTTATATGCAGAACTCATTAGAGAATTTAAATAATCGTTTTATTCTTATAAAACAGGACCTCCGGTTACTAAAAATCTGCTCTGACTCGTAAAATAAAAAATGTAATCAAGCTAAGACATTCTTTCATTAGAAAATTTTTAAGTTGCTTTTATGAATAAGATATGTTATAAGCAATACAGTCTTAAGAATATTTTTTGATAATTAATGAATTTTTACAAGAATTGTTTTCAGTTTTTAAAAATTTTAGTTAGAATAATTTATAAAGTCTTAAATCTTTGAAATGTCTGTGTTAATTTGTACCCTTTAGGTGATATTGTTATTAAGTAAAATCTATATTTGCTAATCATAAATAGAAACGCTTACTACAATTCAGCGCCGCCAATATTTTAAAGAAATTGTGTTTATAAACTTGCCAATTTTTATAAATACGGACATTCATACACGACATTATCAAAAACTAAAATTCAATAAAACATTCCATTACGAAAAAATATTTTCCTAAATTTTTAAGATTACTGGGCAGTTAAAAGTATAAAAAAAAGTGTTCACGTTATATTCCTCGAATAAAATTTTGCAGATATGTCGCACGTAGAAAAAAATTAAAAAATTCCAGCAGACAATCAAGCTTTCTACCTCGTAACACCTAAACATCCATGCTAGAAATTGCATTATAGGTACCTCCACTTTTCAGTATAAATTTTCGATACCTGATTTTAAAATGAAATTTTTAAAATAAATAAGTCATATTTTAGATTTAAAATTAGTTTTAATTGAAAGTCAAAAGATTAAATTTAGTAATTCCAGTAAACAAAATAGATCTGCGTATTTTAAAGCGAAATTATATTGATTGGAATCTAAAAATTTTCAGATTAAAAAAAAATATTTAAAAGTACCGCCATTTTATTGATTGATGACAGATTTTTAAACAGTAGCCACATTCCTGTTTTAAAAATCTGGCAAAAATAAAATATACGTCGCTGACACGTTATTGAAGTCAATTTTTAAGTTAAAACTTAACTTTATCTGTTTTCAAAGAAAAGTACTTGCTTACTCTCTGAAATATGCTATAGCATTTTATCAGCTAAGGTAATCCGATATACGCTGGCTATCTCAAGTGCCGAGTGACATAATGACAACCGGAAGTTATAAACAAGGCTAAAGTAGGGAGCCCGAAGGCGACAAAATTATACGAATGTAATTTTTTATGTAAGGGAAGACAACCCTTTAATCACGTGACCTTGTAATGATAAATATCACGTACGGCCATCCGTACAAAGAAAGATACGGGCAGTAAAAATGCACACAATTAAAATGTTTTAATTATTTTAAAAATCCAATAGCTCAATCATTTGTATTAAGCTTTTACATTTTCGATTAGTAATTGTAGTCTTCATGCATTAATTACATAACCTAGCCGAACACGTTGAGGAAGAAATTTAACAATAATTTTAAACTTTTTATAAATGATTTTTAAATATAATTAAAAAAATTAAAATAATGAAAATAATTCTTGTAAAACTTCATTATTCATTGAATTTTTTTTTCTTTTCAGACTATGATACGCTTAATTTATATTGTCCATAAAAGCAATCAGAAGTTTATTCACATATAAATTAGCATAATTATTGCATTTTTCGCAATTCGACCAATTTTTTTGAAAAGGTGCTCTATTGGAGAAAAAAAAAACTGTTGATTAGCATTCCCCAATGACTCTTGAATTTAATTATATTAGGCTTATTGTGGACAAAATTAGAATTTTTAAGCATTTGTGGAAATTAATTGGTGGGGGGGTAACATATGTAAAAAAAAACATTTTTACCAATATTTTATACAAAATAATTATTTCAACATTGATTTCGGTTAATTAGGAATAAGTCCTGAAGTTTTCATCAAAATCCAACCATTATTTGATTTATGCAAGAATTTCCAAATTAATGTGTCTTTCACGGCCAAAAAAAGTGCATTGCGTAACAATTACGTTTGTTTACTTAATAAAATAGCGACAATTTGGATATCGCGCTTACGTAATAAATGACTTTCTACAACAATTTCGAACGTGTTAGAAATAATTAATTTTTTTTTAAATATTTAAAAAATGCTTTGTTCTATCTTTTTAATGGTAATATTTGCTTTTTGCCGATAGAACTTTGTTTTTATTTAGTTTGGGACCTTTTCCCCTCTGACTATGCTGTTTTTTCAGCGATTTTTTGGAGGTACCTACATTACTAAAAGTAAGTATTATTTGTTTAAAATCAGATTAATTAAATTTTAAAACAGCTAATATTATTAAAATAAAGTTTCAGAAAGCTATATTTTATTTTCGAAATATTTTTTTATTAAAGAAAATTAAATTGTGCTGACACACTTTTAAGTTAAAATAGAGCTCTAGTCAATTTAAATATTTTGAAATACAGCAAAGTACTTTGATCATTGAAAATATTACATTTAATCTATTAGCTTAGAATTAAAGCTAAAATATAAGCTTCAAGAATTAATTTTCATTTTAAAAGATGCATTTTAAACCTTAGGTGGAACTTCTCTTTGAAGTTACATACACACACATACATACATACATACATACATACATACATATATATATATATATATATATATATATATATATATATATATATATAATGATAATGACTTTGGCGAAATAATGCTATTTCCTTAACAAAACGCTAACAAGTCAAGCATATACAAACATCTTATTATTTTTTCATTTGGCAAAGCATTCACTAAAGGGAGAATGGAAGCCGCAGACGACAACTGAAACCAAGTGGCGCGGAAAAAAGCAAGACATAATACAAGAAAGTGTATCTCCCGTCGAGACCGACATTGAAAAAAGAGAAAAGAAATGCTAGCTTCCAACAAGGCTCATTGTAAATCCAATCAAGATATGTCGGTCTTTCCGTTATTTGTACGTTTCATTCTAATCACAATCTTGAGGGGTGATGATCATTTTCAACAAGCTTCCGGTGGTATTGTGTTGAACGAAATTATCTTGCACGACCGTCACACCATGTCGAATTATCTTCGTCAAAGTTTCAGATTCATATAAACAAATCTCATTTTCTTGCATCTTTGCACTCCCGCCCTTTTCTTAAATTCTATTTCCTGTCCAAACTAAAAACTAATAACGGGTAACTCCTACCCAACCACTGTATCCATTTACTGTCGGCAGGTCAAGACTCTAAAAAGGAGAAACTCAAGAAAAGAGTCAATAGCAATTAAGAGTATATATATATATATATATATATATATATATGTGTGTGTGTGTGTGTGTGTGTGTGTGTGTGTGTGTGTGTGTGTCCAGAACAGAAACATTAAAATGTAGACGTTCAAATAAAGAACTTCTTTATCCAACTATAAGCCCACCCAGTAATCTTAAATATTATAGCTTATGTCAGCCAGGTTAATCGACGTTGCCCGGTTGGAAATCGTTTTTACAAAAATTTTATGAAAAAGTATTTTGACATTGTTTTGCTTCAGAGATAGGTATAGTGGGTTGGCCTGAAAATTTGCTTTAAAACTTGGTTTAATATGTGTTCAAAACAATTTAAACCCGAATTTAATATTTTGAATACCGTCATGGAACTCTCATAAATGTTGCTTCCTGAAATATAAAAATATGGTTTTTCAAGTGTTTAGTATTAAAACAAAAGAATCTAGAGAATATTTTTTAGTAAACATACCCAACTAAATGTATTTATATTGTAATGACCCAAGTTCTTTTTCTTAGTTTGTTTCTTTCTAGATGCAACATAGCAAAAACGGTACATCGTAGTGGGATTTTTGCCTGACTAATGCAGTTAAAACTTCAAAAATAAAGCAATTTCCAGTCAAATTGACAACTTAATAATAATAATAACAATAATAATAATAATAATAATAATAAGAAGAAGAAGAAGAAGAAGAAGAAGAAGATGAAGAAGATAAAGTGGAGCAATATTTACATTGGACAATGTGCAAACACTATAGAAAATATGTAAAAAAACACTGGTATGAACACCACCCAGCACTGGTTACAGAAATAGAAGATGTCACTATTCTATGGGATTACACTATCTACACAGACAGAAAAATTGAAGCAAATAGGCCGGACATTATTGTTAAAAATCAGAAAGAAAAAACTTGCCTGTTAATTGATATGGCTTGTCCAGCGGATTGTAACATAGCAACCAAGGAATTCGAAAAACTGCCAAAATATAAAGACCTGGAAATTGAAATAGAAAAAATGCAGAAATTGAAAATAAGAATAAGAAAATAAAAAATTGAAAAAAATAAAAAAATAAAAAAAAGCAAAAAACACATTGAAAGAATCCCTGGAAACCCTAGCTTAAGTGATATACAAAAAATTGTCTTATTAAGTACAGCCCACACACTAAGGAGAACTTTGTCTATGTAACGCTAGGGATGTTAGGGGAGATAGAAAAAAACATGAAATAACAACACATCACGACCTGCCTTATGTCTTCTCGCAGACTTGGTAGGTAGTGCGACCATAGCAGAAATCGAAATATGATAAAAAATGACAACATAATAATAATAATGTGATGTCCTCATTCGAGCTTACCACGATATTAATGATCCTATTTATGTATGGTTGTGTGTTTCTTACAAAAACCAAGAATGAAAAAAATGGTCAGATCACTAATTGTTGCTTAAAATGATAATCACCGTAAAATAATGATTACTTTTTGTAAAGAAAAATATTTTAATGACATATTTTTTATATACAATTAAATAATTACGATCAAATTAGCAGCTGATCTGAAAAAATGATCTACTGTCTACTATTAGCCGGGGCAAAGGATTGCTTGTTAATTTTAACGCCACTAAAACTAAACTATTATCTTAATCCTCTGAGAGAAGCCTTTTTACCTTCTATCAACATGGCTGATGCTAACCTCCAGGGAAGTAATTCATTGCTTTTTCTCGAACTAACGTTTTCCGCTGACATGAAGTGGAAAGATTATATTGAATCAGTTGCTAGGTCTGCTGCTAGGAACGTTGGTTCCCTGTGTCGTGCTAGACAGTTTTTCTCAACAGTATCCATCTTACGCATTTATAAGTATATCATCCGTCCTTTCTTTGGATATTGCTGCCACATCTGGTCCGGTGCTCCGGTGATTCTCGATAAGATTAAAAAATGAATCTGCAGTGTTATTGCTCCTGACCCTGATGTCTCGCCTTCAGTCACTTTTTTACTGCTATAACGTAGCATTTTCTATAAATTCTTTCATGGTAATTGTTCTGATTAATTTTCCTCTATGATACATATACTTTAAGAATTTAAGCGTAGTAATAGATTAGTGACAAGGTCTCACCATCTTACAGTTGAAATGACTGGAAGTAACCATAAGTTCTATGCTAATAGTTTCTTCTATCGCACATCTCGCTGGTAGAACTCTCCTCCAGCTTCTTGCTTCCAGTAACCTTTGATGTCTAAAAATTTAAATGCAATGTCAATCGTTAACTACAATTCTTCTTAATTATTGTTCTTTTTTGTTGTCTTCTTTTTAATAGAGCTTTTTACCTCTTATTCTCCAGCAATGAGCAACAATTGCGTCTTAGTAACTATATTGCCTTGCTTAGGGTGAATGATTTTTCGTTTTTTAAAATTGGCTCATTTTCATTAAAGTAATTTGATCAGTTTAGATACGGTGAATGATCAAATGTATAAAGTGGGGATATTTCTCGAAGAACAGTGCTCCATAGGCGGGTAGATCAGTTAAGGTTGATAGCCATCAGACTTGCTGAGGTTGATAGCTATCAGACTTGCTGAGGTTGATAGCCATTAGACCCATTGAGATTGATAGAAATTACTTGAAAATGATCCAAATTATACAACCCAAGAGATAGCGAACATGCTCAAAATATCCAAATAAAGCATTGAAAATCATTGACACCAGCTTGGTTATTTTAGTAGCTTTGATGTGTTACTGTCACGTTAACTGAAGAATAAGAACAAAAAAACTACAAGATCATATTTAAATAGTCCAATTTTTTTCGAATTAAAAAAAAAAACTGTAATAGTTGGGGTGGAGTTAGAACTTTACAACGTGAGGTGCAGGAGAGAGTGTAGCAGATAAAATGAACCTCCACTGAGGCAAAGACAATTCTATATGCATAGAAAATGGTGCTGTGCGCATGTTGGAATTGTTACTATGATCTCACCAAGAATCATTTGAACAAGCAGTTTTCAGTTAGACCAATTGAAGACAATAACAGACGAAAGATATCCGTCCAGAATTAATTAAGATATGAGAGTAATCGTCCATAATGGTAACGCTAGAATCTCTCTCTCTCTCTCTCTTTCTATATATATATATATATATGTGTGTGTGTGTGTGTGTGTGTGTGTGTGTGTGTGTGTGTGTGTGTGTGTGTGTAAACTTATCACTATACTCGTTTAGAAAAACCCTCCGAGTATATACGCGGAAGGAAAAAATGGATGTAAAAAAAGAAAGAGCTAAGCACGTGAACATCAGTCAAAGTACGTAGCCCAAAGAAAAAACCCGAGACGAGTAATCTATAACAAAAAAAGTGCTCAATACGTAAGCAGAGCAGACAAAGTAGATAACCTAAAGAGCCAACAAACCTACCTAGGTTTCACCTAACCGAATCTTCAGGGAAAGAATGTGTGTGTGTGTGTGTGTGTGTGTGTGTGTGTGTGTGTGTGTGTGTGTGTGTGTGTGATTGTATTTTTTCCAATGTTCGAATAAATATGTTGTTACACCTCTGGATCAAAATTGTAGACGAACTGTCCAAACGCCATGTTATTGATCGAGAAATTTTGACAGAATCTGTTATTTACATAGACAAAAGTTTATTAAGTTTATGCTGAAAATTTTATTTATTTTTGGAAGCTTCTATTTAGGATTTGAATATTCATGTTTCTCCCCAAGTTACGTCATGTGTAGGACATTATGTCAGGGATTGGTGACACCAGAAACGAGTACATTTTACCCTTGATCGTAAATATTTGTCTGTTTAATAGCTAGTAGATTTTTTTTACATAATCTAAGCTTAGAGGATTACATCGTTATTTAGTGAATTTGATAACAATTGTAAATTCAATCCTTTGATCCGGCAGTATGGATTCAGTGGAAGCAGGATGAGCAATAACTGAAGAATTAACCAAGACAAGTTAACTACCCTGGACATGGACAGAACAATCGGTGCTTCCGGGTTATCTCCTCACGAATTTTGAAGTACCAAAAACTTAAATCATTTTGTAAAGATTAAATATAAAACAATAAAGCATAAACACCACACAATTTGGGTATTTGGTGGAATGTGTCGTGAGTCTAAAGAATGTTTCTTGTATGGAATACCAGACCGGAGTGCAGCAACACTGACGCCCATGATCAAGCAGTTGGTTCGGTGTGGTTCCACAGTAATTACAGACGATTGGAGGGGATACAATTAAGTGTGGAATGGTTTTTTCCATCTCACAGAGAGTCACATCTTGAATTTTATTGTTCCACAAACTGGCGGCCACACGCAACACATCGAACGAATGTGTAGGGCCGCCAAGTTTAGGAATAAGCGACAGAATGGCACTCACCAAACAATGCTGGACTCCTATCTCTGTAAGTTTATGTGGCGGCAGAGGCTGCAAGGTGCTGATCCCTTTCTTCGAATTCTTTCCGACATCGCCTAGTTTTGGCCTCCCAACTGACTGTTTTCACTAAATGGACACTTGTTACGTGTTGTATTTTTACGTTTAATAAAATTGGCGGGGAGATAACCCGGAAGTACAGAATAATCTACATCCGCAGATTGATTAAAAGGTTCAGTCCGAAATTCCTTAAAAGTTCCCTGAATCGACAGACACCTGAAGAAGGCTGTAGGAGACAACGACAAAAACGTTGTAATCGTAATAACAAAGATAAAGATATTAGTTCTACTCTTAATGATCTAAATGTTGATAGACAAAAAAACGAGATACAAGACGAAGAACTGCGAAAGCCAAAGAAATATATATATATATATATATATATATATATATATATATATATATATATACGCATCGCTCATTCAATAATGAATTAGAGCACTCTGGCTATTAGGCGTGTATAATGATAATATACGCGCTAAAAGTCTGCCTTCTTCTACCGAGTGCCCATAGCCCAGAAGTAGAATCGCCGACTAACGCCAATTCGGTCGGGTTTCAATCCTGGGTTAAAAGCAATCGGAGTCTAACCGTACTGATGAGCTGTGATAAAGCGAAACAGATCTGTCTGCGGATATATATATATATATATATATATATATATATATATATATATATATAAAGTGAGATTGAGAGAGAAGAGATTAATACAAAAGCAAGAGACAAAGAAGTAGAAAACATTTGAAACGAATTTGTAATAAAAAAGTGAAAGAGAGAGAGAGAGAGTGGGAGAGAAAGAGAGAGATAGTTACATTAAATGATTTAAAAAATGGATAAAAGTAATTAAGAAGGCAAAAAGAACAGACAATTCGAAAAAAGAACATCTGAGCAAAGTGAGAGACGAAGTTAAGAGGCTACCTAGTGAGTAACCATGGATCCGTTGAATTCTTCGAGGAATGTTTCTGTATCATGACCCGCTGGTCTGAGAAAAGGTACTCCATCCATTGAGTTTGAAGATAACCGGTCATGGAAAAGCCTCTAGTCCCAATTTAATGATAGCATTGCATGTTGCATCTGTAACATGTAGTAAACCCACCGTCTGATTTCCTACTTAAGAAAAAGATATGTTCACTTCCAAATGCGTCATTCAACCCGGCCAGTTACTCACTGTATTGTTGTACTGTATTTCATCCAGTTTTCGGCAATTAACTTAGAACTACTTTTGAATCTCCACGTAGAGTTGTTTTTTATGTGGATTCCGTCCAGGTTAAGATTATCTGAATCTAGTCATTATCTTTGTTTAGGTTTATCGTAAAATACATTATTTTATTCGGTCGTGATTGTTTCTCTAAAAATATAATTTTTCTGTTGCGAGCAAGAAGAAAAAATAAATTTTAAATTCTTAAAAGTTTTAATATGTACGATTACCGCCCATGTTTTATTACAAACGGCACAATTTTCTGAAAGCTTCACACTCTTTTACACCGACCACGAAAGTGACAACACACTCTGGTTTTTCTTTTCGTTTTTTTTTCTACTTTTGGCATTTCACTAAAATATATTTGCGACATGTAAGTACTTCATCTTTTAAACCTTAACAGTTAACTACTTCAAATAATGAAACTATTTTCTTTTCTTTATAACTTTTTTCGGGCAGAACGCTAATAAGTCTGTGTAAACAGGCTTTTTCAATAAATTTTATGATAATTTGTTTTGAACCTATAACTCTTTCTTTCTGAGCACTTCAACGTGATATAATGGTTACCAAGCTTGTCTCGCTAAATCAATTACGAATTTATAATGAGTTCGACCCTCACTGGGTACTTCACAGATTTCAGCCTTGTGCCACATCTAAGCTATGATTATAAAATCATTTAGGCGCTTTGACGTGAAGTAATGATTAGCAAGCTTGTCTCGCTAAAATTAATTACGATTGAATAATGATTTCGAACCTCACTGGGTGCTCCATACTTTCAACCTTGTGCCACATCTAAGCTCACGCTTATAAAATCACCATATAACTTTTCTTTATTTACTTCGTCTGCTAGAATTGTTTTATCAAACTAATGTCAATGTTGTTTCTTTCATTACATTTTATGGCTTCATTTAATCTGACTCACATGTATCCATAAAATACAGTTTGCAGAACAGATAATTCAAGAGTTATAAAAAAAGATTATTCATCCTTCCCATAAGAATGATATACGACAGTTTAACTAATTGCACAAGCAATAAAGACATTGTTTACATTATTCGGACTATTGTCCTCATCTGTATTGCCATTTGTACAACGTTTCGGCCATTGTACGCTCCGGCCTTCTTCAGGTGCTAGGAATTTAGAACCGAACCCTTTATTACAATCACTGGGGTATATAAACTTATTCCTTATGTAGTAATGTCTCTTCAGGTAGTCATGAGTTATCTCCATCTAATCCTGTAAGTTATTTGTTCACCACTGCTTTAGCCTGGTATTGAACTCACAACTCTTTCGATCAGGAAATAACCAACGTCTATATCCACTTGGCCATGCGTCCTTAAGCTATAAAAAAATGATTATTCATCCTTCCCACAATGGTGATATACGACAGTTGAACTAATTGCACAAGCAATAAAGTCAGTCAGTTAAGTGCCATACGTGAAACACGCTTGGGGGATCATGTCTCGAAAGAGACATGACTGACTGGGCAGAAGATTATCCCGCAGTAGGTTGCCATTGCTTTCTGCGGTAGACTGATTACCAGCAAAGGCTATAGAACCCAATCTGTCCTGTTATTTAACCCATAACTGGAAGGAAGAGACGGATTAATACCTTTCCTAAGGGTATTTGTGCGTAAGTGAATGCAATTAATTCAACTGGAATTCGAACTCGGCTCCCCGATTTCTCGTTCCGAGCCGATATCCACTGCACCACAACGCACATCCAAGCAATAAAGACCTAATTAAAATTCAAAGATACTTCTAAGATTTCCTAATAGATATGGGCAAAATGGGGTTAAGAACTTTTACATCATTCTTATTCATAGACGGATATATAGAGATACTAATTATCAATTGTAAGAAAACAGAATGTATAGTCGTTAGCAAGTGGAGCAGACCAAGATGCGGACTACAAATTGGAGATGTCAGAATGAAGCAATAGCAGAAAATTAACCGAGAAGATTTTAAAAGACCAAAGAAAATGTGACATTGAAAATACGAAAGCGCATTGGAATAGCAAAAGCCAAATAAATTAAGAAACAGGAAAATTTCGTTAGAAAAACAGCAGTGTTGACATTTTGTTTAAAATCAAAATGAAGGATTCTGAACTAATATGCAATAGCAATACTCATACAATTATGCGATGGGTAAATTGTAGTCTAAATTACGCAAAAACAAAAACAACACTGATATCTCATATCAATAGATATATTTACCAAAATTACACAAAAATATCTTGAAAAAATAGAGTAAATTTATTCAATAAAATCTTCATTGGCTTCAGAATCCCCCCACCCCATCTCTTCTGGACGGTCTATTTATTTAAACTGTTAAATGCTGCCATAATCCTTGCCTTCAGTTCATCTTTGTTGTTACCAGAAGTTTTGTTGGCCTCTCGCTCAACTGGGTCCCATACATAATAATCAAAGGGGTTGCAATCTGGGGAGTTAGATGGCCAGATGTAAGGAATGATCTGGTCGCAGAAATTGTCTGACATCCATGAATGGGTCCTCCTGGTTGTGTGGTATGGTGCAGAGTCCTGTTGCCAAACATAGGGTTTTCCAGTAGCCAACCTTTTGACCAAAGAGAACACTACCTCTTCAAGGTACTTGACGTAGAGATTGTGTTGATTTTGAGGGTCTGTGGAAAGAACGTCGCCATCACTAATAATCACACCAAACACCATGATGTTGACTGGATATATCATCAAACTCTTTCTGAATCCTCTGCACTGTCTTCAGATTGACACTTAAACACTCTAAAATATTCGTATTAAAACTTCCAGCGTGAATGCCAAGCAGAACAGTATACCTTTTACAAATTCCTAGCTGAGTGGATTGTGTCATGTTCTTTTTTTTCTCACAGACAGTGCTATACTGACCCTACTATACCGAGCAGGCGACAAAATTAAAAACAAAAACGCGCATGCGCGAAATTAAAAACAAAAACGCGCATGCGCGAAATTAAAATATAAAATGGCGACAGTTTCACACATCGCACCCTGTATATGACAGTGAATTCTGGGCAATTTCCTCATAGAGGAAGAGGACACTTGAACAACAGATATAGTTCTACAAAAGAATGTTGAGAATATCACGGACGGAACATGTGAGTAAATCGAAAGTTTTAAGGAAAACGGAAGCAGAAAGGACGCTTACACTTAAAACCAGAAACAGATATTTTTGAAATTTTTGTTTTTGAAAGTGGAAATTTTTAGGACACATAATGAGGAAAGTTGTTTGTGGTGCAGTAGATATCGGCTTGGAATGGGAAATCGGTAGAGCCGAGTTCGAATTTAGAGTTGAGTTCGTTGCATTCACTTACGCGCAAATACTCTTGTAAAATATATGAATCCTCCTCTTCTCCCATCAGATATGGGTTAAACATCAGGACAGATTGGGTTCTATAATCTTGGTTGGCAACCAGTCTACCGCATAAAGAAACGGCAACCTACTACGGGAAAATTTGTCAAGTCAGTCATGGATTGAAAGAAACATGATCGCTTTAGTGAGTATCACGTATGGCGATTAACTGACTGAGGTAGACAGTCATTGCTAGTACTACAAAGGATAAGAAGTTGGGGAGAGGTATAATAATAGCCCAAGTCCTGAATGGACACGGCTGATAAAATAAATGATACTTAAAAATCCACATACAAAAACATGTATAAAAACATAAAAATACGGATATAAATTGAACTGTAAATCCCTCACTCCCTGCTGTTTTTTAAAAAAATGCCAAAATATCAGGCAATTATCCGATTTAAACTCGAGTTTCGGTACTTATTCATTAATAAAACTTTGTGGAAATATATTTGGAGAGTCAGTTCCACTCTTCTTTTTCGATATTGAATGTGTATTTTTAATTTGATGGTTTTGCTCGCGAATTTTTCTTTTCCTTTTTACCTTTTTTTTCACAGTTATTATAAAGAAACATCCATGAAGCTGTTACTTCAGTCAAAAAAAAAAAAAAAAAAAAATTAAGTATCAAGTGTTAACATACCAAAACTTCGCCCCAAAACCTTCACAAAAATAATTCAGTAAAATTTTAAAAAAATATTATTTAACGAGTTGATGCTTATATAATTTAATAAAACACATTATTTTCTTTCAGACTGGACAGAAAAAAAAATTACACTGAATATTTTTTTAAAAAAATAATTACATGTAATTTTTCAGTGCGATTTCGAAATTTTATCCAGTTACTGTTCGTAACGAGGTCATTTTGTTAAATCAAGACATGATTGAAGAATTAAAAAAATGTAAAGCTTAATGCCATTTTCGACTGTAAACCATTTTAAAAAGCATTTTATTTTATTATTTTATTTTTATATTTTACTTTTTCATTTTAGTAACTGTTAGATTATTTTTGTACGGATATTCGAAAAGGAGATAATTCTGAATTGACTAGCTACTCTTCCCTATCAGAAGATTAATACTAATTCAATAAACAATTAAATTCAGAATAATAAAATAAAACTAACAGAGAGCAAAAAAAAAAAAAAAAAAAATTGATGATATCAAACGGATAAGAAAATAATTAAAAAAAGCAAATGATTAAACTCAAATGTATCATTTCACTCGTCTTTTTAGATTTATTTTTTTTATATATCTATTGAAAGATAAAAAAGAAAAGTATTCATTCTATTAAATCGTATAGAGAAATTATATTCTTAAACTACTGGCTATATAAGGTTAAACATAATTTATTTTTAAGCATAAACACAAATTTCTTGATTATTGCACTGCTGGCGTTCCGTATTTTTTATTTAATTACCTTAGATAAATAAACGTTATTTTCATTATGCTATCGGCTAAAAGTAAGTATTTACAATCAAGTTAATTAATTACTAATTTACTTTGAAACACATATCCAGGGTAAATTGGGCACCTTGACTTGATGTAATGGATAGCAAGATTATCTCGCTCGAACCTGTTACAACTGAGTAATGAGTTCGATCCTCAGTAGGTACCCCATGCGTTCGGCCTTGTGCCATATCAAAGCAGCGCTAGGAAAATCAACATATCCGGGGTAAATTAGATTTCAAAGAGGTTTTTAAATTTGTCGTTTACATTTTACGCCTATAATGGCGGTTCGACGGGTCGATGAATAACTAGTTTGTGGCAATGTTTGTCTATACTTTTGAGATAAGGTGGGGTACATCGGTGTGGTGTAGTGATTAGCAAGCTTGAACCAGTTACAACTGAGTAGTGAGTTCGATCCTCACTGGGTGTTATCTACTTTCGGCCTTGTGCCACATCTATGCGGCCCTTAGAAAATCACCTATACTTATGAGATGAAGCAGTATATACACTACATTGTTCCTATCTTTGCTGCCATGCTTATGACGCTTCGGCCGTTGTACGCTCAATTCCAAACCGAACTACAAAGGATAAGAAGTTGGGGAGAGGTATAATAATTATTACGATGACTGGGGTATATCATTCTCATTTTATGTGCGATGTCAATTCTGGTAGCCATCTCCATTTTACTTAACTTTCTAAGTTAGAGGAGACATGGCCTAGTGGGCTCGAAATTTCATGTGGCCACATGGATTCTTTTCGAAATTTGTAACACCCGAAGAAGGCCGGGGCGTACAACAGCTGAAACGTCGTAAACATGGCAGTAAAGATGGGGACAATAGTCCGAACAATGTAAATGTGGCAATGTTTAAAAATGTCTAAAAGAATTATTTACATACAGAAATTTATTTTTATTCTAACACGGCTTAATTTTATGCGATTATATTTGTAATAAGACTAAAATTTAACTTCAAAGACATTTAAATTATTTAAAATGCATTTTTGAGCTTTTTTTTAAGAATTTCGCAGTGGTAATGGTAAAAGCAACTTAATATTCCTCGTAAGAAAATATTCGCCATTCCTTGACCGAGTAGCCAGTGCTGCTATTGGTTGAAATGTCTAAAATCTTTCTATTAAAACAATATTTCAGGAAAATAAGATTTCAAATCCAGTCACTCTTTCCAGTAATAATGGAAGATTCCTTCTTAACATTTGATTTGAAGTAGTATTGAAGATCAACATCTTGATTATATCATTATTTTCTCTTTGAATTGTATATGCTGTTCATTTTAGTTGTTGCTGCCGTTGAAAGTCCTTGAGTGATACGTTTTTCTGTTATTTGGTACAGCTATGTTTGTGATTATGTAGCACCAGACCACGAGGTTCGAAAAAGTATGGTCTTCGCCAAGAAACACAGCTTTCATTCACTCAAGGCTGTTTTTAATCGTTGATTTTACGAAACGGCTGTTTACAGCAGACACTTTAGTTATTTCTGAAGAGGTTTTGCATCCTGCATGCCATACATATGAAAGTCTCGATCTGAGTTTTCAAGTTAATGTTTTGGTTTTGTAGCGGTGTGCAGCGCTGGGTGAAACTACCTCCAGCACAGCCTATTTTACACCCAAATTAATTGAAACAAAACGAATAATGTCTTCCAATGATATTTCATACCTTCCCTGATACGTCGTCTCTTGGCGTTGTTTTTTCTCTTCTAACCGCATTTTCTTTTACGTTTTGGACTGATGCATGCAGCTTGTTTCTACGCCTTGATGACACGACTGACAGATGAAAGACTGAAACCAACAATATCCGTAATCTTTCTATAAGGCTTGCCAGTGTGTTCGAGCAGCGTTACAAGTTTCGTATGCGTCCTTGGAATAACGTCCATTGCAGACAATGGCCGCAAGACAATCGACAGTTGAGAAAATAATGTCAGAGCGTGATAAAAATCTGATGCAATCACGGACGACACAATATTTTCAAGGCCAAACAGATTTAATCATACACCCCGAAAATAGATTCATATTACTGCAAATGACCTAATTTAAGGAAAAATAGAAATCGATTACTTCCTGCCACCCCAGTACTTCTAAAACTGACTGTATACTGTAAGAAAGGAAACTAAAGCAGTTGTGTCAATTTTCACAAGGGTGTATGTTCGATTTCTTTATCTCATATGCTAGATTTGATATAACTGATCTATCCACTGAGGTATTTTAAGTGTTTAGTATTTATTTACTAATTCCGCATCCTGAATTTTTACGATGGATGCAGTGTTTATGCCATCACTGTTTTCATTTAAATTCCAGTTTTGTGGGACTTAACAGGCATAAAAGCAGACATGGAGACATAATAGCGTGAATATGCGTCGAGAAGAAAGTCATATTAGCTTTTATAAGGTTAATATCTGAGATAATATGCTTATGTCTGTGCATTTATTAATACTACGTTATATTTCGACAGTCTCTTTTACGTCTGCGTCATTAACTTTTTTTTATAATATTTTTGCCGCCTGATATTGTCAGTCTTTGAAAGTAACGGAACAGACCAAATAAACATGAAAGAATCATAGGAAGCGTAAACACTTGCATTCATGCAAAAAGAGAAATCACAAAGAAACTGGAACGTATGAAACGAAACCATGAAAGACAGAATGAACCACTTTGTGGCCAGTCAAAGAAGCTGAATAAAAAAAAAAAAAAAAGAAAAAAAGAGTGCAGAGTCACTGGCAAAAGTAGAAAGAGAAAGATAGCTTTCGCTCACATGAACTTCAGAAAAAATAAAAACAAAAAACATCAGGGTTGAAAAAGGAAATAAAATGAGACAAAGATTAAAAGGGAGAAAAGATATTTTTTAAAAAGGCCTTTAAACAGAAAAGGTAGCGTGAAAGAACGAACTAGTAAATAAAATAGATTTCACTTAATATTCGTGAGTGACAGAGACAAACAATCATTCTCCCACATTCTCAGTTACATATGTGTGTGTGTGTGTGCGTGTGTGTATGTGTGTGTGTGTGCGTGCGTGTGTGTATCTATCTATCTATCTATCTATCTATCTATCTATCTATCTATCTATCTATCTATCTATCTATCTCAGTATGTTCGTATATACAGATATGTAATTATAATTTTAATGCACATACACGCGCAAAAACAAGTGATACCAAAGGTTTAATATATATATATATATATATATATATATATATATATATATAATGAAACATCTTTCTTGAAGATTTTAGTTTGGATTTAACTTCAAGATAATAAATTTAATATTTCAAATAAGCAAAATATGCTCATGTATTTCAAACTGAATTTCAATTGACTGGAAGTATTTTTTACTGATTACCAGTAAAATGTATAAAATTCTCTATACTGACAAATCTGTTACCACATCATAATTCTCCTCATTAAAAATCCTTCAAAAATAAAATATACTTTTATGAGACTATATTTGAAGAAGATTAGCTGATTTGAAGTTTAGTTAATCTGAATTTAAACAAATATTGTTTAATTTTAATTTAGACTATCGCTGAAATATCGACTGACGTTTGAGAAATTTATCTCAGGGGCACACGGCTTTTCTTCGACAAATATAACGTGAACACCTTTTTTATATCATTTTTTAACGAACCAGTAATTTTGGAAATTTTAGAAAATTTTCTAAGCTATCTAATATTTTATAGAAGTTTAGGTACTGTTGGTTTTATAGCCTTAGTTACGAAGACGCTTGTTGATGAAATGTTAGACAATTACAAATAATTTTTTCTTATTTTTTTAATAATTTCCAAATCAATGTGTTTTTCACTAGTAAAAGATGCTCAAATTTCCCGTACTAATTTATGTTCCCGCATTGACGAAAGAAAAACATGATTTTTAGCCAAAGTTCCCAAGATTCTAAAAAGGATCAAAACATTCTTTTGCATAAAAAAATGCTTTGATTTTTTCCGTCTTAATAATAGCACAAAATTTTTATCGATAAAATTTTGTTTTTATTATGCTTTGTGCCTTTTTTGTCAAGTAACCTCTTATTGGGGAATTTTTAGAGGTACCTAAATACAAAAATTAGACTATGTTACATTACATCTAAATGTTGAAAATGCTAATGAATCAGTTACTCAATAGATTTAACTTAATATTTGCGATTGAAAAAGACAAATATTCATTCTTCCAAGCTCACATTATATGTATGCATGTATGCGTGCGTATATATGGATATATGTATGTATATATGTGTTGTACCACCGAGGTGGCAGTACGATACCAGATGAAGTGTGCTGAAGTATTTACAGCACAATATTCGGACTAATGGATATAAAGTACAAAGAAAACAAACACAGATAAGACAGAACAAGAATAATTAGAAAGAGAGGAAAGGTTAAGTTGTTAGAGCCTCAGTGAGCACAGTCGGATAATAATTGTCAATAACACTTCGAATTATTTACGACCTCCCCACGTGGGCAGAAGCCCGAGGTAGATGCGGCACAAGGCCAATTAGCGTGGGTAATATTGAGCCCGTAATTCTTGCCTGCTTTTCCCCAGACGAGACTTTTCACTTCGGCGGAGACTCGTCAAGGTTCCTCTCCGCCCGAAGACAAAAAGTCTGACAAAGTGAACGACTGACGCACGCAGTCGGTCCTCTCAGACTGTCAAAGACATTCCGACTTCCTGACTGCTATTAATCTTTATTTATATTGCTATTTCGGTCCACAGACTATTCCATCTTTGATAGCACTAGAGTGGTGTTAGCTGCTCTACAACAATATGATGTAACAGACATTTTTTTTTAAAATCATATCATCCCAAGCAAGGCGATAACGCCACTGATGTGCAGGGGCTACGTAAGAGTGAAAAGATTGGAAAAGAGAAAGCTGGAAACCACATACTAACCAGGAAACAAGGGATGAGCCTCTTCACCTGTTCAATAGAATTGGGCGGAGTCTCTCAGTACTAATCTGGATGATACGCATTTGCTTGTCTCTGGGATTCTCAGCATGGTTCGGATGAATCGTTGCGCTATTGTGCAAGCTAAACATTACTATAATTTCAGCATGAGCTTTTTTTTAAAAATCCTAACATCTATTTTTTCCTAACGAGATAGACAGTAACTAGGGATGAGGAATTGTGAAGCTGAGTACGAATTCCACTTGGGTTTATTGCATTCACTCACACGCAAATAAACTTGGAAAAAAGAATGAATTCATCTCTTCGCCTACAGCTATGTGTTAAATAGCTGGACCTACTGGGCTTTCTAGCTGTGTTTGGTAACCAGTCTAGGAGAAAAACAACTTTGAATTCCAAACTTGTAAAAGGCTTTGAGCAATTGTGGTTCTCACGGGAACTAAAAAAAACCGTAGATTAAACTTGACAGCAATGGTCATATTCGCCTAATGAGTCTACAGACATCATATATGTATATATGTATCTATCTACTTATCTTTTTATAGGTTTCTATAGATATAAAGGGTGCGCTAAAATTGACAGCAAGGCCTGACGGTTCCGTTAAAGCATGAAACAGATTGTCACTGATTAGTGGTGACATCAGTGTCCCTTTGTATATTTACATACGCACTGGCTCTCATATCGATCATTCTTACCCAACAATATTCTTCTTCTATGTGCCATGTTCATTCAGGACGTAGACGATCATGGCCCTCCACGTCTCCCTATCCCTGGTGGCTCTTAACACGCTTTCTCCTGTTACACCACCCAAACCCCCGCTCTGTCATCCACGTGCTTAGGCCTGTCAAGTATGTTACACGCTGCTTTCCCCTGTCTCTCCTTCTTTCTATCTGACCTGTTAGTATCAGGCTCTCCTAGCTCTCTTTCCTCATTTCATGTCCAGGAACTTTAGCTGCTCAGTATTAATTTCCTTTCCTTCCTTTGCAAAACCTCATCATTGCTAACATGCCCGATACATGATATCTGCAGCATCCTTCTGTAGAACAACATTTCAGTTGCTTCAAGATTTTTCATTTGTTGCCATATTGAAGAACTGACATCACAAAGCAATCCAGTACTCTTTCCTTTGTTTCTAGTGAAATTTTTCTGTCTCTTAATATTCTACGCAGCTTTTCGAATGCGTCCTTCGCCATGCTAATTCGCCTTCGGATCTTTGTGTTGCACTTTCAGTCTTGTGTTAGAACACTTCCCAGATATTTAAATTTTAGTACTTGCTTAATTTTAGTATCCCACACCTGTATTCAGCATTTTGGTCTGCTCTTTTAGGTGATGACCATGCATTCGGGCTTTTTGCAGTTTTTTTTTTGTAGTACTTTCTTCAGCTACCTTCTGTAGGAGGTCTTGTAGTTTCCTTTCCGTGTCTGCTGTATCATCTAAGTATCTTATGTTGTTCAAATTATGGCCTCCGATGACGAATGTTGGCATAACATCTAGGGTCCTCAGAATAGTCTCACTGTACAAGTTAAATAGATTCGGTGAAAAAATAGATCCTTGTATTACGCCCCTTTCAATCTTTGTATAGCTGCATCGGTAAATAAAAGATATTACTTCATGTTCATGAACAAAAGTAATGCCTACTCATTCTATCATCTTCTTAGGATATGTGTGTATGTATGTGTGCTTATCAATGTATGTACGTATGAAGATGACGCAGCTCAGATAAATGAAGTCAGCCAATGTACCCTCCCCAATTTTTCCCCAATTTTTTTTTACACATTCATATACGCATTCATCAGATATGATATAATAAATTTTTACATGTGTATTTACACATTCATGTACACATCAAATATGATATAAAAAAAACACATATACACATTCATGTGATATAAAAAAACACATATACACATTCATCTAATATGATATAAAAAACACTTTGACAATTAAGTAATCAGGGTTGGGGTCCATTCTGAATGCATGTTTTGTCATACTATATAGTTGTCAGTCCGTAAACGGTGAGGATAATCCAACAAGATTCTTTCTTTCTTCCTTCCCCTCACATTTAATGTCATTTATTTATTTGTTTGTAATCTTATGTTTATTATTATTATTTTTATTATGTTCCCTCTTAATTTTAAGAAAAAGCTCATTCCGGCAGAAATTTTATGCCAGATGGAGGAAATATTGTAAAAGTGTCTGGTGATATGAGCTGTTTAAGCTCATTAAAATGAACTATAGTTTATAACTAATATGACGTGTTGAGTTTTCCGTTATAAACTATATATATATATATATATATATATATATATATATATATATATATATATATATTATTTATTCATAAATTATAACATGGATATGTTACAATATCACTGCAAAAGTAGCCATTTTGTTTCGACACTTTTGTGTCTTGTCAAGTCATGTGATAATTCTTATCAATATCTGAGAAAGGTTTACTGGAAGCATTTAATTTTGCTAAAATGTACATAAAACTACCATCAGAGCATATTAACATAATATTACATTGCCGAAAATCTATACTTTTCCACAAAGGTATAGCATGGATCAAGAAATTCAACAACGGAGTATTCGATGTATCACAAGGATCGTATGATGGAGACATAACGTGGAGCATTATAAAAACAGCCAAGCCTTACAACGGTGGACAAATATATAGACTGTGCCAAGAGGAAAAATTAGAAACTACAACAGACCCAAATAAAGACGAACTGTTAAATGAAATAATAGAAATTATGACTAAATGCACCCACACTAAGAAATACCTCTTAGTTTCATATAAACATGGATGAAAATGTCATAATTCGTTTTAATTTAAACAATGCGCGTTCATAAATTCCCTGTCACGTGAACGTTCAAATAAAACACCGTAACAAGAGCGTTCTTAAAAAGAAAAACGGTAAAAGGTAAAATCGGTTATTAAAAATCGCATGAAGACACCATTCATAGTAGAAACCTGGGTAGTGAAATAACTCGTTTAAAAATGGAAAATATTCAAAAGTTCTACAATATAATTGTATCGAACACTTTTTTATACAAATGTGTACTGGTCTAACCCTATTAGGATAAAAAACGAGACAGCAGATAATTATATAAACATATATTGTTAAATATAAAAGACAATGAGTATGTCTATTATGTTTAATCATGAGCCCTACAAAAACATCGTATTTTGGTTTTAATTTCAGGCCAAAAAAAAATAAAAAATTGTCAAACATTTGGATATTTTTTCTTACGATGGTTCTAAGCTTTCGGCTCACATGAGCCATATTGCATTAAATCAAAGCAAGCCACACTCAATAAAATGACATTTTAATCTAGTTACAACGCATTACATTGCATTTAGACATGTTCTGTTGTTAACATTTCGATTGGACAGGTACTAAATTGTAATAATATGGAGTCCGATAGCACATTCTCTCTGTAAACAGAGAGATGGGATTTATATACAATACATATATATATATATGAAATGAATTGTTTGAACATTATTTTTTATCGATACTCGTATTTAAGTAGATATTCTGTTTTTAATGAAACAGTATTATATATTTATTTCTACCGGCCTGATTATCTACGATAAATTTTTATTACGAAAATGTGTGCCATTCGGCAGGTTTCGAACCTGCGGTCCCTATCTATATAGGGGAAGCTACCATTTCATCTGGTAACGTCTTAGACCTCTCGACCACGAATAGCCTCCAATCTAAACGAGGTTTTTATCAAGCCTATATAACACAATGTTCGATCTATCGTAAACAAACATATCTGCTCTGTAATGTATCGTTTTTTTTAAATCATTTCACCGCGAGCAAGGCAGAAATGCCACTGATGTGCGGGGGGGGGCTACATAACTGTAAAAAAATTAATTAGAAAAGAGTGAGGAGTACAAACCAGTTAGAAAGGAGTAATAGAAAGCTGAGAATGCAGGTGCGATGACAGATACATAGGTGGAGAGAAAAGGAAGGTTATACGGGGGTGGGGAGAGAGCTAGAGTCCAGTGGTTAGTAGATGAGTATTGACATTGCATTTAAATTTCTGGAGGTTGTAGCCGTCAGGAAAGCAAGAATATGGGAGCGAGTTCCACAGGCGGGAAGTGCGAGAAAAGAAGCTGCAGGAGTAGAATTGTTGTCTGCATTTGGCTAACCTGTCTGTGAATGGGTGGGACCCAGTTGCCAGTCTGGTTGCACGAGTAAACACCTGTTGAGGAGGCACCAGTGACTTAAGTTCGTCCGAGCAGAAGCCGTGAAAGTATTTATAGAACAGACAAAGGGAGGCCACATTTCGACGGTGGGGAAGTGGCTGCAGTCGAGCCGCTAGATCAGTACCTATCACATTACAGACTCTCCTTCGTAATGTCAACAAATGCAAACATGTTACGGAAATCAACGAATTTCAAATTGTCGGTTGCTTATAACCAAGTTTCGTTAAAATTCGTTGATTTCCGTAATATATATATATATATATGTTTCACTTTTAATAAAGATTCATCTCTCAATCTCTAACGGTGCTTTAATAAAAGTGAAACATCTTAAATTGATAAACGTTTGCTATTTGCTCTTTATTTTATCATATACTGACAACTGGGTCCCACCCATTCACAGTTAGGTTAGCCAAATGAAAACAACAATTCTACTCCTGCAGCTTCTTCTCTCGCACTTCCCGCCTGTGGAACTCGCTCCCATATTCTTGCTTTCCTGATGGCTACAACCTCCAGAAATTTAAATGCAATGTCAATGCTCATCTATTAACCACTGGACTCTAGCTTTCTCCCCACCCCGTATATCCTTCCCTTTCTCTCCACCTATGTATCTGTCATTAAAAAAAAAAAAAAAAATATATATATATATATATATGTGTGTGTGTGTGTGTGTGTGTGTGTGACATCCTCCCAATCAGCAAGGTCTCTGATTGGAAGGATGTGTGAAGCATTGAACCACCTCTTAATTGCTGTTGTTCCCAGGTCCACCCTGACCCGGAGTGGTAGCACCTGTTAGGGTCCCAGCTATGGGCAAATAGTTAACTTCCAAACTGGAAAATATAAAAAAAAGACTTTTATAGAAATATATATATAAAATAGACCTTTATATAAAAATAGACATTTTTGAAGGAAAAAAATATTACCAACAATACATTTTTTAAGGGAAAATGTTACCAACAATACACGTTTGAAAGAAAAAAATATTACCAGACCACATTTTTGAAGGCAAAGAATTATTACCTGCAATACATTTTTAATACAAAACTAGAGATATCTTCAGTTTTTTAAAATAAAAAAATAAAATCATCAAAATCTGACAAAATCAACATTCTCACTATAACCGAACATTTGACATTAAATAACCCACAGAGGTGTTGATATGCCGTTAAAAAAATCACTCAAACTCAAATCTGCAAATTTTGAAAAAACTAAGAATATTTTTAATTTTATTTTATAAATGCTTGGGTAAATTTTGATTTGTTCCCCGAAGGCCTTCACCCTGTCAAATCTTTCAAAAACATCCTTATTTCCCTACAAATGCATATACTGAACTCATATCGATAATTGTTTATTGAAGAAACCTATCTTTTTTCATGCTATCGACCAGAAAAAAAATCGGACTATATCTCACCGTTTACCACCGTTCTCATATCTGATTCACCGCTAAATGACTTGAGGCGTAGGATACTTATTTCGGCCTATTTACTTCCTTTTAGCAATTACTCCGCGATTTGTTTGGTTTCGGAACTCAATTTCCGCGTAGTAATTGCAAAAAGGAAGTAAAAAGGCCGAAAAATCAGCAAACTACGCGTGAAGTCTTTCTGCAGTGAATAATATTTTTGAAGCGTGGTTACGGGGTGAGATAAACAGCGACAAGAATTTCGATATTTTTCTGGTCGTTAACTTGAAAAAAGGTAGGTTTCGTCAATAAATGATTATCGATTTGAGCATTTACATTTGCACGGAAATAAGGATGTTTTGGAAAGATTTGAAGAGGTAAAGGCCTTCGAGGAACAAATAAAAAAATTACCAATGCTTGTTGCAAAATAAAATCCTCACATTTGCTTTGATAAAGTCTCTCAGAGGACGAAAGGCGTCGACAAGATAAGTTTACCTTTCGCCTTTATTCTTAAGAGTGAAAGTTACGAAGTGAAGCCATAAACAATGAAATAATCGATCTATTCCCATTCTTTCCAACTTTGCCATCTTCATTCTTCTCTTCTCGCTTTTTACTTTTCTTGATGAAAATCATGAACGTTCAAAAGCCACACATTTTCTTCAACTTGTTGCGGTCAAACGTTTGTAGAAGCAATATGAAAAGGCTCAGAATTCCGGAATTAGTCGCTAAATGAGTTGTGTTTGTTTATACAGTTTCGTGCCCTTGATCTCGTAACTTTGAGGTGAATATCTAATCTGTCGGGTGAACGGATAGGAGAACGGTGTAGTCACAAGTCAACTTAGCCCTTGTACTGAAGTCTCTCGCCGCTTGCCACCGGTGATCGTTTGAACTCTTAATTTTCAAGTGACATTAAGACAACTTTCAAGTTTCGAACTAGACTTAGACATATAATTAAAACTTCATCAGAGGCTGGGCAGTTTGCCGTAGAAACGAACGATGAGCCTTTTGATCACGTGTATATACAAACCGTTTATTTCCGTCTCCAACCTCTTTAATTGCAGGTACTCTTTCTTCAGTTCACCCATTTCCACCCGACACTCTACCACATTCCATTCATCGTATTATCTTCGAAATGATACTCTTTTTAATTTCAATTACTTGTACGGGTTTTCCCTTTTGAAATTCTTCTTTGAGATTTCTCACGAATTCATCATCTTTTATATTACGAATTTCTCCGTTAACGCCCCAACTCTATCTATCTATCTATCTATCTATCTATCTATCTATCTATCTATCTATCTATCTATCTATCTATCTATCTATCTATGCCGAATTCTTTCTTTCTATCTATCTATCTATCTATCTATCTATCTATCTATCTATCTATGACGAATTCTTTCTTTCTTTCTTTCTTTCTTTCTTTCTTTCTTTCTATCTATCTATCTATCTATCTATTTATCTATCTATCTATGCCGAATTCTTTCTTTCTTTCTTTCTTTCTTTCTTTCTTTCTTTCTTTCTTTCTATCTATGCCGAATTCTTTCTTTCTTTCTTTCTTTCTTTCTTTCTCTCTCTCTTTCTATCTATCTATCTATCTATGATGAATTCATTCTTTCTTTCTTTCTTTCTTTCTATGATGAATTCTTTCTTTCTTTCTTTCTTTCTTTCTATGCCGAATTCTTTCTTTCTTTCTTTCTTTCTTTCTTTCTTTCTTTCTTTCTTTCTATGCCAAATTCTTTTTTTCTATCTATCTATCTATCTATCTATCTATCTATCTATCTATCTATCTATCTATCTAAATAAATAAATAAATAAATTTTTGACCACTGATAGGTCTGTGTGACTATCTATCTATCTATCTATCTATCTATCTATCTATCTATCTATCTATCTATCTATCTAGTTAGCTAGCGATCTAGTTAGCTATCTATCTATGTATGTTTAATTTATTTGTTTAAACATTATTTTTAATGGATACTCGTTATTTGCGTAGGTACTCATTTTTTTTTTATAATTAAACAGTATATTTGTTTACATCGTGTTCGAGCGGTCTAAGACACGTCAGATCAATTGATGGTTTCCCCTAGGGGGACACAGGTTCGAATCCTACCGAAGAACGCGTATTTTCTTAAGATTTCTCGTTTATTCAGGCCAGTATATAAAAATAAATATACTGCTTAATTTAAAAAAAAAATCAGAGTACCAACTCAAATACGAGTATCCAATAAAAATAATTTTTAAACAAATAAGTTAAAATATGAAGGAATTAATCCATTTCGTAACGAATTTCGTAAAAATTTCGTGTATATATATAATTATTTTTAACTAGTTTTGGCCATAATTAAATTAAAACATTTGCAATAAAAATTGCTGAATACATTTATAATGTAGAACTTTTGAATATTTTTCACTTGGAAACCAGTTATTTACGCAACATTAATTTCAACCTATCGCTGTTTTCAGGGGATTTAAAATAATTGATTAGTAATATTTTCTACTAAATAAAAACTCCGAAATGATGTCCGGATGTAAGCACACCAGAAATTATATTTTAGTATCATACAAACCTGGATAAAAATGTTTAAGGTTTTTAAAAATCCCCTCCCTAATTTTGAACTTTTCTGTTATTTCAAACTTTCAGTCACGCGTTCGTAAAAATCCCTGTTGTACGTTGAAAACGTTGGAAAATCAGTTATTATAAATCGCCTGAATATACCGAAAGGTGGAAACCTAGGTTGCGTAAACAATTGTTTTCCAAATATATATATATATATATATATATAAATGTGTGTGTGTGTGTGTGTGTGTGTGTGTGACGCTGTCTATCAATCAATCTATCTATCTGTCTATATATATATTTAATTTATTTGTTTAAACATTATCTTTAATGAAGACTTGTATTTGAGTAGAAACTCTGTCTTATATAATTAAGCAGTACATTTATTTATATTGTAATCGAGCGGTCTAAGACATGTCAGATAAATTGACGATTTCCCCGAGGAGATTCAGGTTTGAATCCTACATGTGGACGCATATTTTCTTAACATGATTTCTCGATTATTCATGCCAGTATACATAATTATAAAAAAAACAAAAAAAAAACAACAAAAAACAAACATGGAATTTACGAGTATCCATTCCAAATAATGTCTGAACAATTAAATTTAAAATATGCCTGTGTTAATCCATTTCGTAACGGATTTTGCAAAAACTTTGTAAATAAACGTATCTATCTATCTATCTATCTATCTATCTATCTATCTATCTATCTATCTATCACACATTCTCTCCCCGCCACTCTCTCTCTCTCTCTCTCTCTCTCTCTCTCTTTGTATTCATTCGTCAGTAGTAAATTTTTCTATTTGGGAATTTCTGTTGTATAGTTTTCTTCTTTTCTTCGTGGTGTTAGTATACAAGTATACTTTTATATATTCATTAGATGTGTTTGAACGTTAGTGTTCCGATCACGAGATATGGGTTCGAATTTCACTAAACATGACTTCTAAATAATGACTTCATAGGAAAATCTTTTTTCATACTTTTAATCTCTGTGCGGCACCGTTGGAAAGTGTCTAAAAACCATGCACACAGGTTGGCCAAAGCCTTGTGAGTGAAACTGGGTGCATGAAACTGTTCGGATGGTTTCAGCGGTTGTAATGACACGAAGTTACAAATCATCGTGGCTGAGGATTTAAAAACACTGGCTTTGTTTGGCTACCGATCGCACCAGATTATGCACTCTTTCCAAAAAACTGTAACTTACGACCGATCAATATACCTGCTGTATAAATCATGTTTTCTCTGTAAGCGTTAAACAAATATAAATTTGCATGATTCTACATACAATAGCTAGCATAGCCTCCTGAGATTGACAGATATACACTATATATATAATATATATATAGTGTATATTTCGCTAAAGCGTTATAACAGAAGACGGAAAGTGCGACACAGAGATCCGAAGGCGAATTGGCATGGCGAAGGAAGCATTCCAGAAGTTGAGTAAAGTATTAAGAAACTAGACAATTTCGCTAGAAACTAGGAAGAGAGTACTGGATTGCTACGTGATGTCCGTCCTTCAATATGGCAGTGAATGCTGGACAATACCATCAAAGATGAAGGGAAAACTTGAAGCAACTGAAATGTGCTTCTATAGAAGGATGCTGCGAATCTCATGGATCGAGCATTATAGCAATGATGAGGTCTTGGAAATGATGGAAACAAAAAGGAAATTAATACTGAGCATCAGGAAGAGACAGCTGAAGTTCCTTGGAGGAAGGAGGGCTTGGAGAACCTGATACTAACAGGCCAGATAGAGGGAAAAAGAGACAGGGGAAAGCAACGGATAACATATTTGAAGGACCTAATCAGGTGGGTGAGGGAATGAGGATTGCACGGCGTAACAGAAAAAGGCGTGCTCAGAGCCACCAGGGATGGGGAAACGTGGAAAGCCATGATCGCCTACGTCCTGAAGTGACAGGGCACATAGAAGAAGAAGAAGAATTAATTTCAACAAAAAGTCTACTAACTTTGACCTCTAATACCTCTGTATATTTTTTATTTCTGCCATTTTCGAATATGCTTTTGCATATTCGGGTAAAATCTGAGATAAACTTTCAAAAGTTTACGTTTTTTTTGTTTTTGTTTGAATACTTTCGACTGTCTCAAGAACTAAAAGTTGCCAGTATTGTAGACAACAGCATGTTAGCTCCATCTTAGCATATTTTTTGGAACGCAGCATTTCAAACTTAGATATACATCAATTGAAGTAGATAGACTAAACTATCGCCCGGTTCACACTCCACCCACATCTATTGAACAGGTGTAGAGGCTCATCCCTTGTTCCCTGTTTAGGATGTGGTTTCCGGCTTTCTCTTTTCCAAACTTTTACTCTTTTCCACTCTTTTACTCTTTTCCATTCTTTTACTCTTTTTTTTTTCAATTGGAGTAGATAGACTAAACTATCGCCCGGTTCACACTCCACCCACGTCTATTGAACAGGTGTAGAGGCTCATCCCTTGTTCCCTGTTTAGGATGTGGTTTCCGGCTATCTCTTTCCAATCTTTTTCTCTTTTCCATTCTTTTACTCTTTTTTTTTTCAATTGGAGTAGATAGACTAAGCCATCGCCCGGTTTACACTCCACCCACGTCTATTGAACAAGTGTAGAGGCTCATCCCTTGTTCCCTGTTTAGGATGTGGTTTCCGGTTTTCTCTTTTCCAATTTTACTCTTACGTAGCCCCCTGCGCATCAGTGGCGTTACCGCCTTGCTTGGGGTGAGATGATTAAAAAAAAAAACATGTATCGAGAGTTATTTGTGGCGTGTTTACTCTATCTAATTCATGACGGCGGATACATATGTCAAAGTCCTGAAAAGTTCTAACGACAGACATGCTGGTTTACTAGCATTATAACCTTTCATTCATGATTTCCTTCATCTGTCCTGGCGAATCACATCCCCTGCTACTGGATTTTGGTTCCATGTTGTGATGTAATGGATATCGGCTCGGAATGAGAAACCGGAGAGCTATATTTCAAATTCAAGTTTTTTTTTCTTACTCGCAAACACCCTTTGAAAATATATGAATCCATCTCTTCTCTTTCCAGCTATGGGTTGAATAGCAGGATAGATTGGGTTATATAGCCATGGTTGGCAACCAGTCTACCGAAGAAATAAATAGCAACTTACTGCAGAAAAAAAATTCTGCCTAGTCAGTCGGGGATCGAAAGAGACACGATCGCGCATGCGTGTATCACATAAGACACTCAACTGACAGATTTATATTATGTGCACGAACCGAGGTTGTTTTTTTCTATTACAGTGTTTACTCTGTACAAAGCCCAATAGCCACTCGAATTAAAGGTTTACAGAGTGAGGGGCACCGTTTATGCAGATATGTGGGAAAGATAACGTTTAACCCTAGACTTGAACAAGTTAATATTGCAGTGATCGGTAAAACATCCTCTTAGGGATCAGCTTCGCAGGAAGAAGTTGCTCGAGTGGAACTTACTTCTAACCATTGGAATACGGAGGGAATGAGGGTGATTTGCCCTAATATGAAGGGCATGGCGCTTTCTAGCCGTGAAGGTTAGAACTGGCGAAACCAAGGAATGCAGTTTGTCCGAGTGCTTTTCATGGAAGTAGCGATAGAGCAGTGAGACGCATGCCACAACCCGCCAGTGAAAATAATTTGCTACCTACAAGGATTCGGAGATGCTTTTAGACTTGAGTGAGGACTGAAAACTCATGCCCAAATATAATAGCAGTAATCCATTTTAGGCCTGATCCAGATCTTATAAAATTAGAGGATAGCACAATGAATCAGTTACTAACTGGAAGGGAACTGGCCATTTTTCATGCGTCTTTAGCGATGGATCGTATGTACGAGTTTCACTTGGGATCTGGATTAAATCTGAGGCCCAATAGTTACTCAAGGCATTAAGAATCCCCGATAGAACATTCATTCATTGTGATTGGTGACAGCTCGGTGTCCGATCGACAACGATGGAATGTAACTAGTTTGGTTTTCGAGGCATTGAATGTGACTAACCAGTTTTCTCCCACTGAGCTGTTAGATCTCGATCAGATGAGAGGTCAGCGACCAAACTCTGGTCATGTAGAATTTTGGAGGTTCACCCATATACCGTTGTATCATCAGCATATATATTCACAAATGATCTTAGGCAGATGATTTACGTAAAATAGAAAGAAGTTTGGTCCGAGAAGCGACTAATGGGGAACTGGATGTCTAGACATTAACAACTACCTTCAAGGACCTACCCGTTAAGGAGAGCTTTAGTGTTGAGAAGATTCTTCCAGTAATTCCATATCTAGAGAGCTAGAGCAGCAATCCTTTATGTCATACTTTTAAAATATCTAAAGCTAGGGTCCTTGAGATGTATGTGCTGTTTAGTTCCTCATTGATTCTGCAAGTAATGGTAGTTAGGACATCAGAAGTGGATCGTGCGATCAAAACTCGTACTGATTTTCGCTCAAGAAGTTATTCTTTTTTACTTAAAAAAAGGAAAGAAAAGAAACAGGAGTGAAAAGATTGGAAAAGAGAAAACCGGAAACCACATCCTAAACAGAGAACAAGAGATGAGCCTCTTCACCTGTTCAATAGACGTGGCCCGGTTCACACTCTACCCACGTCTATTGAACAGGTGAAGAGGCTCATCTCTTGTTCTCTGTTTAGGATGTGGTTTCCGGTTTTCTCTTTTCCAATCTTTTCACTTTCACGTAGCCCCCTGCACATCAGTGGCGTTACCGCATTGCTCGGGGTGATATGATTAAAAAAACAAAAACAACCCCCCCCCCCCAAAAAAAACCAACCTTATTGACGATTATAGCCTCAAAAGGCTTACTAATGACACTGAGGAGGCTGATGAGTTTATATTGAGAGGAGGTATTGGATTGCACGAAATTTGTCTGAAAGACTTGGAAATTTGTGTTTTTTTTTTTTAAATTTTAAACTTGGGAAGTTTTACTAATATGCTGAGCTAATTGTAATTGTATCTACATTATCTTTGCACCCGTTCACCAAGTTGAGTAGAGTTTGGGGTAGAGCATATTTGTTTTTAAACTAAATTAGTGTTATTAAAAGCTACACTTTTTACCGGTAAAATCTTTTGTACCGAATGGAACGAATATTGGGTTGTCTGATGAAATGAGCTAATTTATCTCATTGAAATGAATTATAATTTATAACCAATTTAAATGACGTATTGAGTTTTCCTTTATATATAATATATATATATATATATATATATATATATATATATATATATATATATATAATAAACATATAGGAAAAATATGTTTATACCACAAACTCACAACACTGAGTTTCAAGCAGAACGGAATATTCATCCCCTGATTGAAAATTACAATTTTTACTGGTGAAAAAAATGTATATTTATTATTAATATATAATTTTATATATTATTTTATAATTTTATATATTATTCTGCATCAAGCACTATTTTCTTAACACCAATACCCAATGTGCATTATATATATATATAATTGTACCTAGTAGAATTCCCTTAGATATGCGATGTCAACTCTTATGATAAGCTTCTTTGGTTTGCGTCGCAAATATGTTTTTAGAGGTTGGAGCTTCTATCTATTCCGCTCCTCGCCGTGGTGTAATGGTTAGCAAGCTTGTCTTGCTAGAATCTATTACAACTGAGTAGTGAGTTCGATCCTCACTGGGTACCCCATACCTTCGGCCTTGTGCCACATCTAAGCGGCGCTTAGTAAATCAACTATCTATCCTTCTCCTAGATTTACTACCAACCAAGGCTATATAGCCTAATATTACCTGCAGCCTTGGGTCGATGGGGAGATGTAATGAACTGATACAATTGCTACCTAAATATGCAGCCATATAATTGTGTTTGTGTAATTGTGTCTCGGTGTGAGTAAACCTGGGGTAATATATATTTGTCAATCCACATACAAGCCTGTTTTGTTGTATCATAGCTCATCAGTGTGTCTTGACATCCACTTGCTTCTGGGATCGAAAATCGACCGATTTAGTGTGAGTCGGAGTCGCTAACCCCTAAGCTAGATGGGAAATTTTAGCGTGTTATATATAAGCGGTATGTATATATATGAATAAAGTGTTGTCGAATTTGAACAGATACATAAATTTGTTCAATTGGAAAAACAGGGTTTACACATTCTTTTTGACATCAATTAATATCTATGTGTGTGTGTGTGTGTGTGTGTGTGTGTGTGTGGTGGGGGTAAGTAGATCCAAAGAAACGTAATACCTAAGTTTTAAAATTAATTTAAAAAATGAAAAATCTTTCTTGAAGCTTTTATGTCATTTTTCATTTCAAGCTAATAGATTAAATTTTAAATTTAATATTTCCAATAAGAAAAACATGTTGCTGTATTTTGAAAGATATTTTAAACTGACTACAATAGTTTTCATCTAAATAGCTACAAATCGCTGATTTTAACCATTTGTCAACATAATTTTCTTTATTAGAAAACCTTTCAAAAGTAAAATATACTTTTCTGAAATTTTATTTGAGAAATATTAGCTGATTTTAAAGTTTATTAAACTAATTTGAAATAAATATAACTGTTGACAGCTCTATTGACGGATTGACAGCCCAAAGTTTATCGATTTTTTTTCTATGCAAGACATAATTTTCTATTAATATTGGGTATAGATGTCTGTATTCACAAAAATCGGTACGTTTCTTTTTAAAAACTGGTGATCGCAAGCTTTTCCAGTAAATATAGTTTTTACTTAATAACAATATCATCTAACCGGTACAAATTAATACAGAATTTCCAAAAATTTACACCTTTATAAATTATAAATTACATTCTAATGTAAAAAAAATGAGAAACAATTCTTATAAAAAAATCATTATTTATCTAAAAATAGATTTCAAGATAAAAGTGTCCATAATATATCTTTTCTTTTTTGTTGAAGCAATTAAATGTTTTTCCAATTAAATGATGTCTTAATTTTATTGCATATTTTTATTTTACGATTCAGGACAGATTTTTGGTAACTGAGGGTCCTGTTTCACACACAAAAAAATTGATGATTTAAATTCTCCAGGGTGTTTTGCGTATAACTAATAAAAACATTAAACATGTACAAACATTAATTTCTCGAAATTTCATAAGTGTTGGTAACTGGTATAAAAATAAATATTTCACCAAATTTTTCTAAAAGGGAAACATTTCTGAAATAATTTCGTTAAGTTGTGAATAAGTCATTAAAATCCGACAATTATTTTATTTTTATAACAAACTAGCAGTATAGCCCGGCGTTGCTCGGGTGTAATGAAAGCTTTAAAACTAACCCATGGTCCTGGAGTTCAGACTCTTTGGACGTTGGCACGAAAGACTAAAAAGCAATAGTTGTTTCCAGTTAAAGCAAAACCGTAGACTGAAAGAAAAATGAATGGATGTAAGTCAAATTTTGATTTCCTGGTATCGATATCAAATAAGTTTTGTTCGTCGTAAACTGAATTTTGAAGGCTAAATAAGTCCTCTGAGTAAATGGTATCATGGCTGAGACTAAGAACTACAATTATACCTACTTAGAGCCAAACCCGAAGTAAAAACTAAAATAAAAGGGATGAAAAACTGATTTTGATCTTGCCTTTTATATATATATATATATATATATATATTATCGATTTTCTGCACTATTATAAGAACTTCAACCTTGAAACTTCTGAATATCGTTTCTTATGTCTTTGTCTATGAGTGTATCAAATTTGATTAAAATCGGACCACTCCTTCTATAACCCGATTTTTTCGATTATCGAATTTCGATATTTATCGTGGGTACCTCGACACAAAACCTAGCTAAGAACACTCGAAGACGCTTATAGTACAACTGTGTAAATTTTCAAGAAAATCGGTTCAGCCGTTTCGGAGTCTATAGGTAACGGATACACACACACACACAGACACACAGACACACACAGAGAGACAAAGTTCCATTTATAAATAAGTTTATATTCCAAATCAATGTGTTTTACAACGCAAAAAAAAGAAACAAAAAAAAAAACGCTACAATTTCCTATACTTTTCTTTGTCCCCACCCACTCCGCTGGAAAAAACGTTATCCGAAATTTCAAACGTTCTGAAAAGGCTAAAAATATAACATAATAATAATTAAAAATCCTTTGGCACTTCCTCTTAATAATAACAAAGACTTTGACGATGAACCTTTGTTTTTATTAAGTTTGGGACATTTTTTCCTCATATGCTCATTTTGTAGCAAGTCTTTGAATGTCTCTACATATATAATTTTTTTAATAAGTTTTTAACAATTTGTTGGTTTGCATTCGGGAATATTTTAGCTGAAAATAAGTGTAGAAAAATCGTGATTAAAAGGAATGTTTCTCTTACGATCAAAAACCAATGCTAAGCATCGCCCCCCCCCCCCTCTTTTGTAATGTTCAGATATATTATCCCAAAATAAAGGGTTCCGCAAACATCCTACACCACGCAATCCCTATTTAAGTTTTGAAATTTGTGTATGTTACTTAGCACTCCAAGATCCGGCTGAAACTTCGGAACGTCAACTGCCAGACACGTCATCACTAGTATAAAATTAATGACTGCCATTTCGGCTTATCGGTGCTACCACTTTTTAACTTCATGTCAAAAGAGCTCTTCAAACAAAATGGGGTCAAACATATCTTATATATTCTATTGCTAAAACAACAACCAACAAAAAACGGGCAGAAACTAGACCACACACAGGATTTCTTGTGGTTTGTCATTATTGTTCGTGTAGGGTTAAATTATATCGTAGTAGATTACATGCCAACTGTCAGTTGAAGCCCAGGGGATGGAGGCAAGAATTCTTTTACAGCCTTTAATGTATTTGTGTTTTTAGACGGGTATCCATAAGGTGTAGGGAATTTATTCAGAGGAAATTTCATATTTATGTTTTCCCCTGTTTTTCAAATAATGTTTTGCACTTCGATCTGTTAGCCTAAAAGAAGGGCAACCATCTACATTCCAATTGTTACGCATCTCCTTTTTTTGAGTGCATCTGCATGCATGTCTCGGCGAAGGGAAAATATTTCTGATATTTGATTATTTAATCAGATGTATTGATGTGATTCTGGACCGAAAAACATTTAAATACCCACCTCATATAGATATTTATACGCAAAAGTATTAAACCCCAATATAGATTTCATAAGTTTTTCGAATTTCATTTAATGACACGTATCTACTCAACTGTTTCTTCTCTTTGCCCTCGATATGCCCTGTGAGGTTCAAATTTTCTAAGCTTTCTTTCTATTATTTTCTTTAATTTCCTCGTTGCTTACTTGCCCTGTCCTTGGAATTCTCAATATCTTTCTGTTTACTCCAATTTCCTTTTCATCACTGCCATATAAGAGGATTTATATCACATAGCAATTCAGAATACTTTTTTAAAACAAAACTTTCCTGTTCCTTAGTACTTTGCTAAGCTTTTGGAATGCATTTTTCGTTATTCCGATGGACGTTCCAATTTCGGTGTCGAATTTTTCATCTTCTGTTGAAACATTTTTCAGATATTTGATGTTCTGTATTTGTTTGTGATGTAATGAATAGGCTTACACCTTGGTTCCTCCTCACAGTAATGTTATTGGCTGGTGTCCGCTATAAATATAGACGAAAGAAAGATCTACAGGTCTTCTACCAGAGGTCTACGTCCATACGTCTACCACTAGAGGTCTACAGGTCTGCGACTAGAGATCTACGTCTAGAGGTCTACGACTATTGACTACGCCTACGTCTCAGGATACTACATATGGCAAGTACCGTCCATTACATCTACGTACTAGATTGTCCTACCCGGTTGCATTTGCCTAAACCGCTTAACTACCTGGAATTATATATATATATATATATATATATATATATATATATATATATTTAGTATATCGAGGCAGCAAGTAATTTTCTAGACATATTCTATTAAATATAAGAGACAATGAATGTCTATTATGTTTAATCATGAGCCGTTCTAAACGTCGTATTTTTGTTTTAATTTCAGTTGATACTACTCAAAAACCTAGTACATATATTGGTTTTACCACAAAACAGGAAATAACATATTACATTGCATTTGACTAGATGGTTTTGTTGTCATTTCGCGCTATCCCGCGGTGTGACGTCATAAAACCGCATCGCAAACTTAAGAACTGCGTTTATTATTTTTGGTAACTATTGCCGTTGCCAAGCGGAGTTTTATGTCAACACAAAATAAAATCGTCGGTGATGGTGGATTTTATAATATTTCAGTTTAAACTACCTCTCTGAAGATGGCTCATGTGAGCCGAAAGCTTAGAAGAAAACCAATAAATAATTATCCAAATGTTGGAGAATTTTTGTCTTTATTTTCAACTGAAATTAAAACAAAAATACGACGTTTAGAACGGCTCATGATTAAACATAATAGACATTCATTGTCTCTTATATTTAATAGAATATGTCTAGAAAATATATATATATATATATATATATATATATATATATATATAGTGTTGTAACAGAATTGTGGAACTCGTAGGTTTTTTAACCTGCTGTTCATGCATTTACTTTTATAAAGAGTGCTCGATACAAACGTAGAGCGTTATATTGTCATAGTTGGTTTATAAATTCATATTATCACTACACAAAAATTTTCACGTTTCGAAGCTACCTTTAGGTGCTTCTCATCGGGTGAATAAGTTGAAAAAACATCTCTCTCTCTCTCTCTCTCTCTCTCTCTCTCTCTCTCTCTGTATATATATATATATATATATATATATATATTTTTTTTTAATCATATCTCTTGAAAAAGAGAAAGCCGGAAACGTTAAAGATTGGAAAAGAGTAAAAGATTGGAAAAGAGAAAGCTGGAAACTACATCCTAAACAGGATCCCTTTCCGGAACATATCAGTTTGATGTTGACATCTCCAATTCATAGTTCGCATTTCAAAGTTTTTTTTTCTCTTGCTGACATAAATACTTTCTGTCTTCTTCCAGTTAATGGCTATTTCTTTTTTTTTTTCTTTGTTTCTTTTACTATTTTGTCTAGGATGTCCTGTCGTTTTCTTGCTGAGTTTGCCACCAACACAGTACCAACTGCGTATTTTATGTTCTTAATATTGCACTCCTCTCCCAATAGTAATTCCAGGTAGGGATCCAGAATCCTTGGGATAGCCTTGCTGTAGAGCTTGAACAGATATGGAGAGAAGACACAACCTTGTCTTACGGCCCTTTCTATTTCCGTTATCTACTGAATTCGTTTTCCCTTCGTGTACAGACGACTTGCTCCCCGTCTAAGTTCTGGATTATCCTAACATTTTTTCCGAATAGATCGAGTTTTCCTAGTCGTTCAAATAGGTCCTCGTGTCACTTCCTTGCCAAATGTTTTTGTGTAATCTGTTAAGCACAGTTACGAGTTCATATCACTTAGACATTGCAACAATTTGAAACAATGACAAAAATACGGTTTACCAAATGCAAAATGCATTTATTTATACGTGAACCTTGGCGTGTTGGCGTCGGATTGAGATATGTGTATATGCGAAGCGCGTGAGTATTAGCAAGGGTGTCCGTGTCACGTGTGTGCGTATATGCGACGCGTGTATGTGTCTGCGTATGGGAAAGAGTCTGTACTTATCTTGCAGTGAGCTGGAGGATCTGGTGTCGCTGTTATTACCAGTTTTTGACCTGGCCTCCCGCGCGCGTGAGCATTCTGTTGGGTGCATCGTCTCGAACGTCCGTTCTACTTACGCCGTAGAGTCCGGACGTAGTTGAGAGCAAAACTTCACACCCATTTGGCGATTTGAGTTAAATGTTTGCGCCAAGGAAAATGTGAGGTGGTTTAATGAAAAAGAAAAACGTACCTTTCAACCAATCGTTTTTTAGTCCGCTACAAATCTATAAATCATAAGTGCACGCCCTTCTGTATTTGTATTGCCCTCTCCGATATTACTTTTTTCTTCGTTATTTTTTTAATACTTTCAGCCCATGCAATTCTATATGGCATTTCTTGTATCCTTGACAAAGACGCACTGTTTCTGTCCTATTTCTGGTTTCATTTAACGTCGCGCTCCAACCATTAACTTGATGTTGTGATTCTTAAAGCTGTCTACCCGATGGAGTTCACGATCATTTACACCTAATTTATTAAGTAATGCTTCGAAGATGGTTCTTTTGAGATTTTCAGATATGTTACCACTGTCGAATATTCCATTTATTGTTTCTGTTGATATCAAAATCATTTTAAGCCGTGAGCAACTCTTTTAAAATCTCAGTCGGTCCTACTATTTTATTCTGGTTAATCTTGTCCAGTGCCGACCTTACTTCCGTTTTTACTATCTCCGGCCTTTCCATATGTTTGAGTATTATAGGTTTCTCTTTCTCATTATGAAATAGTTATTTGACGTATTCACTTTGTCTTTGGAGTATTTTTTTCTTCTTCTATCATCAATGTTCCTTTTTTTTTTTTTTTTTAAATATTTAGAGGTCCGAAGGCGAATTGGCATGGCAAAGGACCCTTTCCAGAAGCTGAGTAAAGTACTAACACACAGGAAAATTTCACTAGAAACAAAGAAAAGAGTGCTGGATTGCTATGTGACATCAGTTCTTCAATACGGCAGTGAATGCTGGACAATATCATCGAAAATGAGGACAAAACTGGAAGCAGCGGAAATGTGGTTCTACAGAAGGATGCTGCGGATATCGTGAACTGAGCATGCAAGCAACGATGAGGTGTTAGAAAGAATGGCAACAAAAAGGAAATTAATACTGAGCATCAGGAAGAGACAACTGAAGTTCCTGGGACACACAATGAGGAAGGAGAGCTTGGAGAACCTGATACTGACTGGCCAGATAGAAGGAAAGAGAGACAGAGGAAGGCAGCGGATAACATATTTGAAGGGCCTGATCAGGTGGATGACGGAACGGGGGTTGCCAGGAGTAACAGGAGCAAACATACTAAGAGCCACAAGGGATAGGGAGACGTGGAGAACCATGATCGCCTACGTCCTGAAGGGACAGGGCACATAGAAGAAGAAGAAAGTTTTGATGAGCTCACCTTTTGTCTTGTTAATTCTTTTTTCCTATCATGCGTACTTGCTTTAACGATGTTACTCATCCTTTTTATTTTTACGCACTTTACATTAAGCCATTCATCTTTAGCCTACATACATTTGTGTCAAATTTTTGTGTTTAGGGTTCTAGCTGAAACTTTATTGTAATTTTAGTTACACCTCTTCTTGATATTGTCTTTAGATTACCCGATTTTGCAAGCGTTGATATGGTACAATTTCTTCCCATTTATGGACGATGGGTAAAAACAGTAAAACGGAGTATGTCAGACTAACTGGAAATTGTATTATAGCTTTTCCCGGATGGATAAGCCTCAAAAATTTATTTTCCAGTTCCTCTGATTGGCTTTTTGTTTTTCGTTATTAAAAAAAAATGAATGATTAATTTGTAGAATAAATTTATATAGTCCTCCTGAAATATTGTTGAGCATACAAAACTGCTACAAAATACAGGATGTCCATAAAGTTCGTGTGCACTTTAAAAAAATTTATAACTTTATTTGTATTTGCAATAAAAATAATTTGTAAAAAGCATTAGAAAGCAGTAAATCTAAATATTTTTATGGTTTTATTGAAATTTTATTTAAGTTTACACATGTCCTCCATCATTAGCAATACAAAGGGTAATATGATTTTCATCCATTTAGCAATAGTGTTCCTATGAGGTGGTTCTTTATTGTATTCAATAGTAGATTTCAGTTCAGCCAACCAAAGGACACAGTTTATGTTTTCCGCAGTTGAAGCCATGGATCAAATTAATTCTGAAAAAAAGAAAATATGTTTTTACTAATCTAAAAATTGTTGCAAAGAATTATAAAGAATTATTTAATAACTATACTTAAAACTAGGTACATTAAACTTTATAACATTTTTTACAAATTATTTCTATCACAAATACAAATAAAGTTATAAAGTTTTAAAAGTGCACACAGACTCTATGGACACCCTGTACATAGTAGGTATAAGAGGTTTGATAAAAAGTATCGTGGCTGTTGCTATGGCAACGGAGCTAAAGTACGCAGAGTGATGCTGCTTGACATAAAGTGACCTTGAATTCTGTTGCGCATGCACTGTAAGTTATAACGTTCTTGCCCACTTCCGTTGTTTATAGCAATGCTTGAAAGGAAAGTGCGTAGAGTGTAGTCGCATATCACAGAGTTTCCATCAGTGACCTTAGCTTGTGCAGCATTTTTTCTAAGTTGGATAACCATCATTTCCTCCAGATCTCGCCACTTGCCACTTTTTGCTCTTCAAAACTTAAATCTCGCTTGTAAGGAACAAGATTTCTAGTCGTCAAGGAAATCCAAGAGAATGCGATGAGGCAGCTTCCCGCTATCTCTCAAAAAGAAATTCCAGGAATGCTTCCAGCAGTGGAAACAGCGCTGGTTAAAGTCCGTGGTTTTAGAAGGAGACTATTTCGAAGGAGATTAAATGCCGAATTAATATGTTGTAGTTTTTTTTTTTTTTATAGCACCACTCCCGATACGTTTTGATCAAACGTCGTAAGAATGGATCTAGTTAGGGTTTTGTCATTTACGACCAAATTAATTTTTTAATTGGGAGGTCGACTTCTTATGCAAACGTTACTATAGTTAATTGTTGCGACGAAGTAGTTAATTATATTAATTGTCTTTTATTCTTTATCAATTCTCGTATTGAACCCCCTTAAAAAACTGAATAGAGAAATGGCATCAAATCAAATTCGGAATGATTAATCAGAAAAAAATAATGACAATAAACTTAGGGTTAAATACTTTTATATATGCCTGTGCACATGTGTATTTGTATTTATGCATATGTATATGTTTGTGATGCGTGTGCGCTTGTGTGGATGTGGGTGTTATCTGTACAAACAGGATGTGAGGAATAAGGTTTCATTTGCTAGCGAAAAGCATCGTACTCAGCAAAACTCAACATTTTACCGTATAATTTTGGTTCAGACTTCCTGGTAATTTCGTCACGTTACGCAAAATTGCAAAAAGGTTTTCTATTCCGGTGATGATTATTTTTAAATATGCTATTTTTGTTAAAAAAACAAAACCCTTAACAAATAATTAATGTTAAACATTGCATTTAAATGGTAATATAACATGCACTAGTTTGCCTACACCGTATTAAAAATGACATTATTAGTGATGTCATTTTGCAACAGTTTACTCACATATATACACTTGGATCTAAGTGGTATTATCGCCTTGTTTGGGATGAGTTGATTAATATATATATATATATATATATATATATATATATATATATATATATATATATATAGCGAAATGATTCATATATATTGAATTGATTAATATATATATATATTTATATATATATACAGCGAAATTATTAATATATATTGAATTGATATCTATCTATCTATCTATCTCGCTCTCTCTCTCTCTCTCTCTCTCTATATATATATATATATATATATAGGGTAACTAGTAGCGTTGTCTGTGTTCTTCAGCTTTGTTTAGTAAACAGTCTACAAGAATAACAACTGTGAATTTAAAACTGCTTGGGTATAGGGTTAGTGACTCCATCCCGTGAAAAACCTACTTGCGATGGAAAGCCTTATCGCAAAATTTAGCCTTTTAGGGCTGTGGTTCTGTATTCCACAATTGGAGTGTATATGACTTGAAATATATATATATATATATATATATATATATATATATATATATATATATATATATTTGTTTGTTTATGTGTGTATCTGTGCGTGTATGTGTCAATACAATTAATGGTTTTATTAATCCGACATTATTTTTTTACTATGATATATTTAGTACAGTTGTTGGAGTAGACATACCCTGAAAAAAGGAAAAAAAAACAAACAAACAAAAAAAAACACACAATGCACTTAAGCGGTTAAATTTACTTTTAGGTTGGTTAGTTTAATTTTTTTAAGTCTAAAGAAATACATAGTTGTGTGGCCAAAGAGCTTTATATTATTATTATTTCCTGTGATTTCTGGTGTATACTCATTTCTTTGCATGTCCTAACCAGAGACCTAAAGTTAGAAATGGCATCATGACATTTTCCATTGCTTAGTTTTCGAGAAAACGCACACAAAACTTAACATAACACTTATTTTGCATAGATAAAATTTTTGTAAGGTGTGGGATGTACTTGTAATTACATTTTTCTATTTCTTTAAGGCTTGGGCTAACAGGAGTTTATTAAATAAACCTATTGAAATTTTCTCCAATCAATTCGAGGGTTTCAACTACAATCAAAGTTGTTAATGCCAGCATGTGCCACATTTTTGAGATTTCAATTTTAAGGTCCTTGTATTTTTATAATTTTTTATGATCTTCAAAGATTTATTATAGTCTGCAAGGATTGCCATGTCAATAAGAAGGTAAATTTTTGCAGTCTCTGATGACGATGTCTGTGTGATTAGTTTTGATTGTGTGTTGTAAAGTCCCACAAAATTTTTACAAGTCCTCTCTCCGTTACCGGTTGATGTTCATACCAATTTCTAGCAGTTTCCTTTTCGAAAAATTGCAGATTTTCAAACGCAGATATTGGCCCACTCTGTCATGTCAGGTTTTATATTCAATGGGTGCCAATATCATGCATTCTGATATAAGATGGGCAATTGTTTCTTGATCCCCAAAGGCTGAGTAGAGTATTGAAAGACAAGACGCGACACATAAAAGAAGAAGAGCATATTTTAAAAGGCTCATACGTATTGGTGAAAAATGTTTTGTCATCATGTTTTGAAAATACATTGTTTTTATTTTATATTATAATTTTTAAAGGATAAGCAGAATCGTTGATAACTGTCCCAAATGTTTAATATAAGAGTTTTTTTTTTCAACAAGCACCACCACACTAGAATTATTGCATTCCTCGAATAACGGTCACGCTTAAAGGTCCGAATCCGTTAATCTACTAATATAGCCATGCATTGAAGTTCATTAAGAATCTATATTCATAGAATTTACATTTGGCTAAACATAATTTTTCGGTATGTGTGCTTGCGGAGAACGACAGCATTTCAAAGGAAAAAGAACACCGGAAGAAAAACCACCGAAGAGATTCTTATCCTAATGCAAAAGAGACAGAAAACAACACCAAGATATGGAACGGAATACAAGGAAATATGGAGCAAATGTAGACAGGTTAAAGAAAGTTGGCTCAACGACAAATGCGCCGAAGTAGAGATACTAAGCACAACAAATAATGCATTAAAAAAATGAAGAAACTAATAGGGCAAAAGACATACTCAACAACAGGATGTATAAAAGTAAAGGATGGCACACTAATATTAGAAAAAGAAAAAAATACTTCAGAGATGGGACGAGTATATTGGAAATTTCTTCCACGACAAGAGAGAGCAACTAACAATGCACAAAATTACGGATGGACCAGAAATATTAAAAACTGAAGTGGAATCGGCAATGGCCAAATTGAAGAGAAACAAGTAACGCGACCAGACGAGATTGTAGTAGAGATGATGATGTCCTTAAAAGGCTTTGGCGTGTACAAGTTCACAAAAATTTTAAACGAAATCTGTAAGAGCGGCTATATACCGGAGGATCTAAGCAGATCAATTATTATAACACTACCTAAGAAGGAATGTGAACTTCAACGAACAATCAGTTTAATGAGCCATATAACAAAACTCATCATCCGGATTCTGATGAACTGAGCGCACAGAAGAATCAGCCCAGAAAAGTACAAGAAAAGTGTGGCTTCGTTAAAAATACTGGAACGAGAAATGCGATATTCGTGCTCAGAACGCTATCTGAAGGAGCAATGCAAATGCAGAAGGACCTTTATCAGTGCTTTAAGAACTAGACAAAGTACGCTACAAAGACTTGATAGAGGTGCTTGACAACTTTGACATTTTCGGAAAAAGACTTTAGGATAATCAAGAATATCTATTGGCAGTAAACCACTTTACGGATAGGAAGCGAACTCAGTAGGTATACAAAATAGATAGAGTGTAAGACAAGGATGTATTTTCTCACCCGATCTATTCAACCTGAAGCAATTACGAGAGAAATAAAAACCTTGCTAGGATTCGTCATTGGTAGCCACAATCTCAATAATATAAGACGCGGGTGACACGGTGTTGATAGCAGACACGGAAAGGAAAATGCAGAACACTCTACAGAAGGTAGCAAAAGAAAACGAGAAGAAAGGACTGAGTATAGACTTCAAGAAAACTGAATGTAGGGTCATCAGCAAAAAGAAGAGCCCAATATGCCAACTACAAATCAGAGAAACTAAAATAAAACAAGTGAAGAAATTTAAATACCTGTGAAGTGTTCCGACAGAGGATGGCAAGTGCAACATGGAGACCCAAAGACGCATTGGCATGGCCAAACACGCATTTCAGAAGCTAACCAGAATACTGAAAGACAGGAAAATCTCACCGGAAACAAAGAAAAGAGTGCTGAATTGCTATGTGATATCTGTCCTTCTGTATGGAAGTGAATGCTGGACGATCTCATCAAGGATGAAGAAGAGGCTTGAGGCTGCAGAAATGTGATTTTACAGAAGGATGCTGAGGATACCATGGACAGAACACGTGAGCAACGATGAGGTGTTGGAGAGGATGCAAATGAGAAGAAAACTGATACTTAACATCAGGAAGAGACAGCTGAGGTTCTTGGGTTAAGTAACGTGGAAGGAAAGCCTGGAGAATTTAATACTCACAAGACGGATAGAAGGAAAGTGAGACAGGGGAAAGCAGCGCGAGACCTACTTAACAGGTCTGAGTAAATGGATGGCGGAGCGGGGTTTGGAAAAGATGGCGGAGCGGAGTTTGGAAAAGATACCAAGAGAAAATATATTGAAAGCGACAAGAGACAGAACCAAGTGGAAGTCCATGATTGTCTACGTCCTGAAGAGACACGGCATATGAAGAAGAAGAAGAAGAATTCAATACCGACGCACATATCTGTAGAATTATTTTTTTACTCTCTCCTTTATTTGGGTATGGTGTATTTCATCTTTTTCGCTAATTCCTAGGTACCTACGACCTCTTTTTCTCACAGTTCCATAATTTTTGTGACAAAATTTAAATGCATTGAATTTGTTTCTGTAATTGTCCCGTTATTGAATGTTCCTTTTGTACATGTATCTAATTCAAAAGCAATATCTATGTCGTCAATGATATTTTACAGTATTGTGTAGACCCTTCAACTCCTTGTCAGCAAAGAATTTGAGATCATTCATGTAGAGTAGGTGAATGAATACTTGCTTGTTTACTTTGTATCTATAGCTATTATTGTTTGGTTTATACGTAAAAGGAATTAAGGTCAGACAAAAGAGAAGAGGTAAAGATTGAAAGAGTTCTCATTGGATATTCAGGCGGTTGAAAGTGGCAGTGCTTCTGGTGTGATTTATGTATAATTTTGTTTTCCACATTCCCATGCTGTGTTTAAGGAAATATGTGCGTTGTGGTACAGTGGATATCGGCTCGGAACGAGAAACCGGGGAGCCGAGTTCGAATTCCAGTTGAATCCATTGTATTCACTTACGCACAAATACCCTTGGGAAAGGTATTAATCCGTCTCTTCCTTCCAGTTATGGGTTAAATAACAGGACAGACTGGGTTCTATAGCCTTGGTCGGCAACCAGTCTACCGCAGAAAGCAATGGCAACCTACTGCGGGATAATCTTCTGGCCAGTCAATCATGTCTCTTTCGAGGCATGATCGCCCAAGCGTGTTTCACGTATGGCACTTAACTAACTGACTGACTTTCACCGAGGGGACATTGTACACTTCCAATTCCTTAAGAATCCAAGAGTGTGGTACACTACAAAAGACTTTACGGTAGTCTATCCGTGCTGAGATTTCGACCTCATTTTCTTCAATTTTCCTGGATCATTTTGTTTATCAATAGTTGATCTTTGCAACCAGATGAACTTATCCAACATTACTTTTGTTTCAGAGGGAAAACTGTTGTTTTCTTCGAGAAAGAAGTAGGACAGACGTGATCAATATATACGTGATGGACTGACAAGTTATTGGCCTATAATTTTTCGGGTTAGCTATTTAACCCGTTTTTAGCAGGAGTTATGTCATACCATCTGTGATTTACTCTGGGACTTCACTGAGATTATTAACAAGCCAAATAAAGTTTATGCAAGAGTTTTATGGATTGATGGCAAATGATAGAGCTAAAAATTGGGTACCTTGTCATTTCCTGGTGATTTTCATTTTTGGCATTTCGTTAGAGTTTGCCTAACATTATTTTTAGTCATATTTTCTCATTCTTGTAGAAGTTTATCCATTATTCGTTCTCGTTGGATCCATTCTACACTGGGGTTATATTCTTGTGGGATGCTTCATATATCTTCCCAAACTTTTGTCAGTTTTTCAATAGATGGTGACTTTTCGACATCTGTAAATACTTTCTAATTTCACTGTAAATTTTCTTAAGGTCCGTTTAAAACATCTTACTTTGGCGATAGACCCTACGACCCTTTCCTTATCCTCTTGTCCTTCGTGTCTTTTAATGCAGTTTCTGTTTTCCTTGATTGGTGGAATTTGCTTTAGTAATTTAATTTATATCTCAACTTGATCTTCCTGTAATTGCGTGTTGAGACATTTTGGTTTCTTGAAATCTTATCTAGTATCGATAACTGACATCGGATTTCCTCTATGTCTTGCTTCAATGTTACCTTACAAGCTGGCTTTTTTTTGTCTGTTGTTTGATCTTTCCATTGTCTTGTCACCAAGCTTCCCAGTAGAGCTGTTGCGTACATGAGATTATTTATTTCTGTGATGTTTCCCAGTGGTTTTACCGTTAACAGTAGTTGCAGTGCAGTGTTGTATGTCTATTGGATTTTGTCATATGAAATTTTGGAAGCTGGTCTCTGTCTGACATTTGTGCTCGAGTGACTCTGCCGAATACTTGAATGATGTAGAGTTTTGCTTCAGTGGTTTCACCTCTGTTATTTTCAAGGAATTCTGTCCTAATGTCCTTTGACCCACCTTCTGTGACATAATCTGAATACCTGCTGTTTATGTGGCAGGTAGATTCTTCAGTTTTATTTCCTAAGAGATTATTATTACGTATCTTATTTATTTTAGTTTTTACATAATCCTGTGTCATATTAGTTATTTACAGTCTCACCTTTTTATTGTTTGAGCGATAGATTATTGTATTCTCTCTTATATTTAATTTTATCTGATGTATTTCTGCATTTGAGAGTCTTTTATTTTGCACGATTTCCCTGCGGACATTGGCAAGAATATTAGGGTCTTATTTCAGTTCCTACCATAGTTCTCCATATTTGCTATGTCTGATCCGTGATCTTCCTTTGTTGATTTTTGTGTGCGGTGAAAAGGGATGTTATGACTTGTGATACTCTTCACGAATCCATTTCGTTCGCTTTCTTTTTATTAATTGATTTGTCATTGAGTCTAAGGTTGGAAATAGTCCGGATTTGGTGATCAGGTGATTCATAATTGTTAGAAGAGTTTGTTTCAATGACAGATTTTTACTATTAAGAATAAATGTTAAAAGTGGGGATGTTGTGGAGCTAATAATACACCTCTGTATCACAAATGAAATCAACTCGACACCTTAAATAAATGACTGCAAGTTTATATGGAGTAAAGAATATTTTTAACAGACGTCATAACAAGTAGGTTAAGTAAGATTTAATATTATAAGCCCTAGAACAGGTTTCACTCATATAAATATCATCATTTATGGTGTTATTTAATGTTATAACATAGTTTTAATCTTATAATTTCAATAAAATATTATGGCATATAATGGAAATCATACATGACTTTAAATATTAAATTATTGTCTCAAACGTATATGTTTTAACATATGACTTCAATAATATTATGATATTTTTATGACAGATTTTTTATGATTCAACCCGATCAAGGCAATAAACGCTACTAGGATGGAAGGGGCTACAAAGAGTGAAAGAAACAGAGAGAAAGAGAGAGGTCAATAAAGAACAGGTTTCTAGAAAACAGAAGATAACGATTGACATTTTTGAAGATCGTAGTTGACAAGAAAACAATAGCCCAGAAGAGAGTTCCACAATCAAGAAATGTAAGAGAAAAATATTAAATAGATCTCATGTTTACAAGTAAACATGTAAATAGTTAATATACGAGATCTAACTGCCCATCTAGTACAGCGTTTAAATTCATCAAGTCGACGTATTAGCAAGGGACGCTAATCTGAAGAATTAACCTGAAAATATTAATAGAAGAGACACAGGGAAGTTACATTACGGCGATGGTGAAGTGACTGAAGACGAGATGCTATATCAGGAACGATAACATTGCCGATTCTTTTTTAGATGTTGTCAACAGCCTCTAGATATAAAATAGAAACAACAGATCAGATATGGCAGCAATATTTGATGATGACAATCATATGACAAGATCTGAATAATATGATATATATCTTCGAAAGATTTATATATCTTATCAAATGACGACATTTTTTCCCAAAAGTAGACTTATAAATATATGATTTCAATCCGATGACAAGATTTGAATAATATGATATAAATCATAAAATACAAAGGAGGATCTGTAACGTGGTTTATACTGACTTGGCAGACCGGCTGCAACCACTCTCTCACCGGCGTGATGTGGCTTCCCTGTGCCTCTTCTACAAGTACTTTCATGGCTTCTGCTCCGATGAGCTTAGATCACTGGTGCCGCCTAAGCAGGAATTTACACGAGATACTAGATTAGCAACTAGGTCCCACCCTTTTACAGTTAAACAGATAAGATGTAACCGTAAATTCTACTCGAACAGCTTCTTTTCTCGCGCTTCCCGCCTGTGGAACTCCCTTCCACAAGTCTGCTTTCCCGACAGCTACAATCTCAAGGTGTTTAAATGTAGGGTCAATAGACACCTCCTATCACTCTAACTCCCAATTATTCTCAGAACACTCTCATCTACCCAACCCTCATTCTCGGTATCCTTACCCGCCTATCACCCACCCTCTGACATTTCCTATATTTAATCATCCTTTCTCCACTCTATGTAGCCCCCTGCGCAGTAGTGGCAGTGACATGCCTTGCTCGGGGTGAAACGCTTATAAAAAAAAAAAGATATATCAAACATATAAGCACGATCATATAAAATTCATTTATTCGAACATTTATGACTAGCGCTACAGAATCATAAAAATGCCATTTCAACCAATAAAACGACATTTAGTTTATAGAAGTCATGAAACGATCAAACGTATCAGAAAGATTGAACGCTGACAGAAGATCGTGGTACAAAATCGTAAATATGTTATTCAATAAATATAATGTCTGGAATAAAAATTGGTTTTTATTTTTTCTTAATGAACCAATTGAACTTTTTGGCTAACACTTATATATTACTTTAAACATTATTATAGTAGTCGTATCTTATTTGAAATAGACGCTCCATTATTATTTATTAAATAGTGGATATTACGCATTCAAGATAAAAAAACATGGCGTCTATTTCAAATAAGAAGTGTTCACTTTAATAACGTTTGAAGTTAATAAAAAATGTCAGATTAAAAATAAATCCATGAAATCTTTTAAAATATATGGAATATTTAGAAAACCAACTTTTCTAGTAGCGTGGTTTCTACCAATTAGGTATCATCAGGCATTAAAATTAGATGTTTCCTCCCAATGCACGCTTATATACATAATTATATCTCTCGTAAAGGAGAGAAAAAGGGAATTAAAGAGGGGGGAAATTAGCATATTTTATATAAACACTCCTACCCGGTTTCATTACTTGATATTAAGAATTACTTAGAGTATTTGCATGTTGTCATCATATCCGCTCTATCGTTAAGTAGCTTATGCTGTTAAGGGTATCGCATAATCGCCAATCTCTCTTCTTGGCATAATTTACACAATTTATTCTTGGTGTTAAAGACCCGGTATTTTTTTTTCAACACATTCCATTTCACAATGGAACTTTTATTATTTTTTATTTTACTTCCTATACATAACTAGCAAGTTTTATGTTGCTTCTATACCTTGCTAGAAGTGATAATCGTATCTCGTTTTGAACGTTTCTTCCGTGGAACCACTATACACTTTTTTGGTCCTTTTTAGGCTCTACTTTAGCTCTGTAAACAAGACCCTATACTAGGCAGTTACTGTTCAGCGGGCGTTTTGCTGCATTTCGGCAACTGCATTTTTCTTTGGTTGCTTTTGAAGTCGCTCTCCCGATACCTAATATCTTTACATTTTGCCCTTTTATTATTTTCCATGTCTCTAATACAACTATAATTGATTTTAAAACGCGTTGAAAACTGTGTGTAACATGGAATATTGGGGGAAAATGCTTACTTAATAATGTTAAAAATATTCTTCCAATCTTCGCTTTCACCTGTAAATTAAAGGTGGGGAAATTAGACCAAATAATATTTTCTTTTCTGATCACTTTTTTTAGATGTTACGACTGGTTTAAATAACGATTTAGTTTTATGCCCTTCTTTATGTAAATCATTTTCATAGCTCTTTTTGTTTTTTCAAATATTGCCAGATTTGAGGAATTTCTAGATAATCTACACTTAATTCCTCTAGGTATATGGATGATTACTGCCTTAGAAGGATTTGACATACTGTTTACATAGAACTGTTAGATTTCATATAATGGAATAAATTTTTATTTTTAAGATTTAATTCAATTGAACAACTTTCAAATTCATCTCTACATCGATATTGAAACCAAGCTCTTTAAAAAGCTGAAATATTTTTTCTTATTTTATCATTCTCTCTTCTCTTATCTAACCTTACAATTAAACCGTCATTCAGATATTAGCCATGATCATTAATGTGCATAATTTTATTAAGTTATTCTAATAAATATATCTGGCTTCTTGACAAAATTCAACGGAGAATCTGCAATGGAATTGATCCCGACCTGTTAGTCACTTTCTCACTGACGTAATATGACTTCCCTCTCTCTCTTTTACAAATACTTTCAGGGCTTCTGCTTTGATGAGATTAACTTCCCCTCTGCATGAATTTACTCGAGCTACTAGACTAGCGATTAGGTCCCACCCTTTTACAGTGAAACCGATCAAATCTAACCTCAACTTGTACTCTACTAACTTCTTTTCTCGCCTATGGAATTCCATTCTGTATACTTGTTTCCCTGACATCTACGATCTCCAAGAATTTAAAATCAATGCCGTCTAATTGCCGTCTCTTATCTCTTTGACTCGCATCCTTTCCCTGACAACCCTTGTATCATGTTCTTCCCATTTTCACTCTACTATCATGCAACACTCTTCACATCAGTATTCTCATCCTTCTTTTACCCATTCTGTGACACCCCTGTAACTTGTTCCTCTTTCTCATTATTCACCTCTCATGTAACCCTTTGCACACCAGTGGCTACACTGTCTTGCTTGGAGTGAAATGATTATATAAAAATAGAGACGCATAAGAACTGACATCTCTAGACAATCTAATGATCCTTGGGGAACATCAAAGTACTAGTTTTTTGTATTCTTATGCCATATATTGTTATTCTGAGAAAGTACTGATTTAATTATAGCCACGTAGCCACTCTTTATTCTACGAGCTATTACAAGTCCTAGATCTCTACTATGAGTGGTGCCTTCAGGCGACTTTCAATAAATGATTTTAACGTTTACCTTCTTTTTTTAAATTTTTTTTTATTAAGATTGGTCACGTAAAGGTCGTTTTTTTTAACGCTGACATGGCAGGGAATTTTTGAACGCGCAATTTTAAAAATTACAATAAATTATAAGGTTTTCATCCATGGTTATATGAACCTAATAGGTATGTTTTAGTATGGTTATACTTAGTCATAATTTCCGTTCTTTCATTCAATAGTTCATTTTTGTTTGGGAATAGCATAATCTCTAACTTTTCTTCCTGGCGCAGTATACATATTTTTCCACCGTTAAAAGGCTTGGCTATTTTTACTATACTCCACAATATGCCTGGGTCTTTTCCATATTTTGATTTCAATTTTCACACCTGGCTAGCCAATTTTGTACAGTTTTTTAAAGTTTTCTATTTTGAATGTAGACTTGTGATTAAACCACCTGGTCTTAAAGGTGTCTTTGGTTGATCCCAAATATATTTTATTTTGACCATTGAAGTCATATATTTTTGTCTTGTAAATGACTTCTTTTTTTTATTGCAAAGTTTTTGTGGTGGACATTTATTTTTGTCCCTGCAGTTGCATTCTTTAGTAGTTGTCTTGTTTTGTACAATGCGATCTAAATTTCTGGCGTTTTGATTTTTATGAAATATCTAAATTACTAGTGCAACTGTGACTTAGCTTAATTGTGTTTCTATTGAAAATTTTGTTTCGTTCTGATCCTTTTGAAAAGTGTCTATCTATCAGTTTAAAAAATATTTGTCCTATTTTGGTCTTTACCTCTAAATTAAATAGTGGGTTGAACCAGATAATGTTTCGTTTTCTATTATTGTTTTTTGTTTGTCTGTTTGCTGTTTAGTTGAGAATTATATTGTAAACTGTTTTTATAGTAAAATGCTTTTATATACTGCAGATTCGAAGCGAGAACATTAAACTTGATAACTCTCTCCTCTAATTTCCGGACCCTTGTTACTATATTTTTGATACTTGATAGAATGCAAAAATATAATAATGATAAAATCGGTCAACAATTATTAATAACTATTTATATTGGGATCAATGCATGCAATTACAAGTAATTAATAATATAGTTTTGAAATTTATAATTCTATTTATTTTGGCATACGAACTTTTAAAAGCGGTTTTACATTGTTTATTGTCTTTCAGTCATTCTTTGACTGCTATCCTCTTCCGTCTCACATAGGAGGCGTGTATCACTGGTTGGGAACCATTAGTATAAAGTTATCAGTTTTATCGATCTTTACCAGAATTTTCGACTACTTTTTAATTTTACTTGTATTATTTGCCAGACATTTTTTAAAAGTATTTTCTGTCGTTCAGTTCTAAAGTTTTTTTTTTTATTCATCGCTATTATATTACACGCTAAAAGTCTGGCTTCTTCTAACGAGAAAAATCAATTCGGTCGGGTTTCAATCCTTGCTAAAAGCAATCGGATGTCTAACGTACTGATGAGCTGTGATACAGCGAAACAGCTCTGTCTGTGGATGACTATTCTACTAATTGAGCACTCTGGAAGAACGGTAGACTTTGAAAAAAAAAGTAGCTACTCTAGCATCTACCCATCGTTCATTCAGTAATTAATTAGAACACTCGCTGACGTATGTTTACATGGTATATCACACGCTAAAAGTGTGCCTTCTTCTACCGAGCGCCCATAGCTCAGAGGTAGAATCGCCGACTGACATCAATTCGATCGGGTTTCAATCCTGGCTAGAAATAAATCGGATGTCTAACTGTACTGATGATCTCTGATACAGCGAAAGAGATCTGTCTGCGGATGACTTATATATTTTAAAAGAATTTTAATTAAATGCTGTCATTTAAAAAAAAGTCTAACTTTTAGTTCCATTTTCTGGTTTGTATATAAGTTATCTAACATCCGGATCAAACTCATGGAAGTGTTTGTACTGATATTCTCGACCATTTTATCAATATCAAGAGCATTAAGTTTATTACTAGGCATACGGTCATATCCCGTTGAAACCCCTGTTCCCATACGATTACCGAAGCTAAACAAACTTCGAGACTTGTGATTGGTGATATCACCATCAACATTGACGGGTGATATATGGGTGCCCATACACGGCATTATCAAAAGATAAGAGCGCTAACTATGATAAATTTAAAGCCAAAGTACGTAAAATTCAATAAAACATTAGATTACTTGGAATATTTTTTTAATTTTTTAAGATTACTGAGTAGTTTATGAAATTATTTAAATGGTCACTGACGTTATATTCATCAAATAATAGTTACTGTCATGTCTTCTGTCGACAAAATTGCCTAACATAAGTCTACTGAGATACTTGTTAACATCTCATAAAAACACCCACCTCCGTGTTAAAAAATGCTTTTCTGCGATATTTTAAACTAAAAGTAACATTTGTTCCAAATCAGATTAAGTAAAATCTAAATAAGTTAATCTTCCTCAAATAACATTTCAGAAAAGTATATTTTTTAATGTTTTTTTAATACAGAGAATTACATTGTGCTGAAAGAATTGCAAATATGGCTAAAATTAGACATTTTTAGTTACTTCAAAAAATAAATTAATTCCAAACAATTTAAATTCGTTTTGAAGCATTTTTATATTGAAAATATTAAATTTAATATATTAGCTTGAAACTAAAACTAAAATAAAATATCCCAGAAAAAATGTTTTTTTAAATTAATTATAATCATTAAAAAATTATTTTCGACTACTTTTTAATTTTACTTGAATTATTTGCCAGACATTTTTTAAAAGTATTTTCTGTCGTTCAGTTCTAATGTTAATTTTATTTATCACTATTATATCACATGCTAAAAGTTTGGCTTCTTCTAACGAGAAGAATCACATTTCTTTGGATGCACCTACTTCGAAATATATTTTCCCATCATATTCCCGCCACATATTCCATCATATGTATGTAAAAAATATAAAGACCAGAATTGGTCGAAATTATAGTGCGTTTTTTTCTTCATGATGTAAAATATTGTAAATTTTAAAAAAAACTGCTTTATTTCTAGAATGAATAAATAACTAAATACAACTACCGCAAACAAAACGTCAGCACTGTCCTCAACAAACCTTCATTAGATAAAGATCTTGTGGCCTGGTATGATTCTGAGGTCGAAATCTAAACTTATTTATAAATGGAACTTTGTGTTTCTGTGTGTGTGTGTGTGTGTGTGTGTGTGTGTGTGTGTGTGTGTGAGTGTGTGTGTGTGTATCCGTTACCTATAGACTTCGAAACTGCTCAACCGATTTTCTTCAAAATTTACACAGTTGTACGATAAGCGTCTGCGAGTGCTCTTAGCTAGGTTTTGTAGTTGCAGTTCGTACAATAGTGCAGAAAATCGATAATATATATATATATATATATATATATATATATATATATATATATATATATATATATAAAGCAAGATGTCTGCGTGTGTGTCTGTTTAACTGCCTGTATGTCTGTATTTTTTCAGCTCTTTTATTTTAGTTTTTGCTTCGGGTTTGACTCTAAGTAGGTATAATTGTAGTTCTTAGTCTCATCCATGATACCATTTACTCAGAGGACTTATTTAGCCTTCAAAATTCAGTTTACGACGAAAAAACTTATTTGATATCGATGCCAGGAAATCAAAATTTGACTTACATCCATTCATTTTTCTTTCAGTCTACGCTTTCACTTTAACTGTAAACAATTATTGCTTTTTAGTCTTTCATGCCAATATCCAAAAAGTCTTTGAACCAGGACCATGGATTAGTTTTAAAGCTTTCATTACACCCGAGCTATACTGCTAGTATCATTATAAATGACTAGAATTTACCCTTGGAAAAGGTATGAAGCCATCTCTCCACCTCCAAAACTATGGGTTAAATAGCAGGACAGACTGGGTTCTATAGCCTTGGTTGGCAATTAATCTATCGTAGAAAGAAACAACAGTCTAATGCGGGGAAAATTTTCTGCCTAGTCACTCATGAATCGAAAGTGACATGATTGCCCAAGCGTGTATCTTGATGCGCCATACCGCCAACGTTTGTTGGCTTTTCTGTTACAGTCTGACAAATCTATTCCGATGCAGTCTGGTTCCTACATTGCGGTGTTCTAATGTTTCATCTTCTCTTTTGATGATTGTCAGGTATGCCTAGGTAGAGTTATTTGAATCCTTTCGCTATAGGCAAGGCAATAAATCTACTAAGATGCAAGGATATACTGAGTTCGAAAGAATATGAGTAAAAAAAATTAAAGAGAGAGAACAATAAAAGGATAAGAATTAGGAAGACAGAAGATAACGATTGACTGCACTGAAATTTTTGAAGATCAAATTTGAATGGGAAGCAAGAAACAGGATGAGAGTCACAGAATCGAAAAGTGCAAGAGAAGAAGCTGTTAGCATAGAACTTACGGTTATATCGAGTCATTTCAACTGTAAAATGATGAACCCTTGTTGCTAATCTAGTCCTGCGCTTAAATTCATAAAGTCTAAGTAACATAGAGGATGTGAATTGTGGTGCAGTAGATATCGACTCGGAACGACAAATCGGGGAGCCGAGTTCGAATTCCAATAGAATTCCTTGCATTCACTTACGCACAAATATCCTTCAGAATGGTATTAATCCGTCTCTTCCCTCTAATTATGAGTTAAATAATCGGACAGATTAGGTTCTATAGCCTTGGCTGGCAACCAGTCCACTGCAAAAAGAAATGACAACCTACCGCGGGATAATCTTCTGCCCAGTCCGTCATGTCTCTTTCGAGACATGATTGCCCAAAGTGTGTCTCGTATCACACTTAACTGAACATAGAGGAAAGTTCATCAGAACAATTACCAAGGTATTTATAGAAATTTCCCATTGTTACGGCGGTAGAAAGTGATCAGGGCCGATATGCCAGGTCATGAGCAATAACATTACTGAATCTTTCTACTTTATTAATAATCTCTAAATATATAGAAGAAGCGTCAGACCAGTTGTTTTCCCTATGTATTTAGAGATTCTTACTTTTACACTAGTTTTGAACACACACACAAACACGCATATGTTGACAATAAAATCCATGACATCCTACTTCGACAAGAAATATATTAGTCGTGCGGCAATTTCTCCGTGCTATAAATTTCTTGCATATATAAAATTCTCTGACTTTCGTTAGTCCGTTCATCACACCCTCTAAAATAGCCATACATTGATCAATCGAAATCAAATTTTGTGGAACAGTGCAATCAGGTAAGGGGGTACAAAGTACATTTAGTTTTATTAAAGTAATAATTTGTTTTGGAACAATTAAAACATACAAAATATTCACAATATTTTTGAAATTATCAAAGATTAAAATACTGATATACTAAAAATGCAATATTGTTTTTTGCATATCTTTTCTTTAAGTTTTTATATATACAAGAATCCACTTTCCATTTTGCCTTGCGTGAGCGAGAATTATGAACAAATCACTGAGCCAAATCTTTAAAAAGTTGGACTTTGGCTCCAGAAAACAATACTTACGCATGGCCAGTTGTATGTTGCATGTCCAAGTCCTATAAAATTAGATTAAATTAAAGGAATTATTAAACCACGAAGTAGTGTTTTTATCAAAGTATTTTTCCAACAAATCAGCTTATTTCATCGATTGGTTGGCGAATTTGATCATAACGTAGAGTTTGTAAATCTTGACAAAAATGTTAGAGATTGTAGTGGAACTTTGGATCCTGATTGGTCATCAAATCGCAAAATTCAAAATACGTCAGAGAAACGGTTTTTCCACAGCTAAAGAAAAAATCATTCTGGAGCCACTACACGTGACTGGATTGAATATTTAAGGATGATCTCTAACCGGTCACGGCGGTCAGTCAGAGGAGGCGGTTTGCTGACACACATCTAAAATGTAACGGCAACTTCAAGTGACCCGGACATTGTCCTCTTTCTCTTTCTCCTTATTTATTTCAACAATTCCTACTAGAACATTTTGTACGAACTCTTGATACCTTAACTTTCTCAGTGAACATTAATTTCTACAATTGTTGTTATTCCTTCTTTTAATAAATTTCTATTTTAACATTCTAAATGTATATTTTATTATTCCACTCTTCTACATTAATACACGCATTTCAACCTGCCAAAAACCATCCTTCTGATGAAAACCTTCTGATAATAATTCTGATGAATATTATTCTGCATAAAACTTGTAAGCTGTAGGGAGTTCGGTTAAGTCTGACACAAGGCCGAACAAAATAAACATTAATCAGCTTCCTACACTTCAAGATAACTTCAACAATACTGAATATTGTGGAGATTTCAACACACTGACGCGTATTGCCAAAAGATTCTAGTATATAAAAAGGTAAATAAATGCATATTTTCTTTTATTTTAAGTTTAAACCATGAACCGATTCTCTTATAAAAACTTTTTACTGGGTAAAATTCATTCTATCTTAACATTCTTTTTCAATCAATACTTTAAAAAATATATTTGGTGTTTTCATACATACGATAAATTAAAGATTCGCCTGCTAGATATGCTGATGCAAATTTTCACACTTGATTGATTTATTTATTTTGATGGCTCATCAACCCATTGCAAATTATTTGAAGTCAGGTTATATTTTTTGATTGTAAAACTTTTTTGGAGACAATACTGATTTATTGATACAAATCCTACTAATTAAACCATATCTGGGGAGAGAAGAGGTGGATTAGTAACTTTCCCACGGGTATTTGCGAGTAATTGAATATAATGAACCTGACTGGAATTGGAACTCTGTTCTGCGATTTCAAATTCCGAGTCGTCATCTATTAAACCACCCACCACGTCCAAGTTTACAGCATCTAGTATTGTTAAACTGTCACCTATCTAGGCACTGATCAGGATCGGTGTTGCTTAACTTCAGTGGACGTACAGTAACTGATGTTTCAACGAGACATGGCTGTAAGCTTACAGATTTATAATATTTCACTCTGTGGCACATTCGTCGTGTACAATCTTATATTTTCAAACTCTATTATACTAGTGATAGTTATACTGGTGATATTATACTAGTGATATATACTAGTGATATATACTAGTGATATTATACTAGTGATATTATACTAGTGATAGTTATACTGGTGATATTATACTAGTGATATTATACTAGTGATATTATACTAGTGATATTATACTAGTGATAGTTATACTGGTGATATTATACTAGTGATATTATACTAGTGATATTATACTAGTGATATTATACTAGTGATATTATACTAGTGATATTATACTAGTGATATTATACTAGTGATAGTTATACTGGTGATATTATACTAGTGATATATACTAGTGATATTATACTAGTGATATTATACTAGTGATAGTTATACTGGTGATATTATACTAGTGATATATACTAGTGATATTATACTAGTGATATTATACTAGTGATAGTTATACTGGTGATATTATACTAGTGATATTATACTAGTGATATTATACTAGTGATATTATACTAGTGATATTATACTAGTGATAGTTTTTTTTTTTTTTTTTTAATCATCTCACCCCAAGCAAGGCATTCCACTGCCACTATTGCGCATGGGGCTACATAGGGGAAGGTAAAGAGAAGGAGTGGATAGACATAGGGAATGTCAGGAGAAAGGTAATAGATGAGTAAGGATAGCGAGGATGAGTGTCGGGCAGATGGGAAGAGTGTTTGATAGAATGGGAGCAGGTTAGTGTGTTAGGAGGTGTCTATTGACCTTACATTTAAACTCCTGAAGATTGTAGCCGTCGGGGAAGCAATCGTTTGGAAGAGAATTCCACAGTCGGGAAGTGCGAGGAAAGAAACTGTTGGAGTAGAAGTTACGGCTGCATTTTATCGATTTCACTGTAAAAGGGTGGGATCTAGTTGCTAATCTAGTATCTCGTGCAAATTCGTATTTAGGGGGCACCAGTGATCTAAGTTCATCGGAGCAGAAGCCGTGAAAGTATTTATAGAAGAGACACAGCGAAGCCACGTCTCGCCGGTGGGAGAGAGACTGCAGGCGGTCTGCCAAGTCGGTATCTATCACATTACAGACCCTCCTCTGAACCTTATCGAGAAGCCCGAGGAGAACAGCAGGGGCACCCGACCAGATATGGCAGCAGTATTCAATGCACGGGCGGATGGTAGATTTGTAAATGTGCAGGATAGATTTAGACGGAAAAAACTTCCGGGCCCTACACAGAGAACCGACTTTCATAGCAGCGGATTTAGCAATGGATTCGATATAGTCATTCCATTTGAGGTCCGCTGAAAGTGTGAGACCAAGGAGGCGTAGTGTTTTACTCTCTGGGAGGCAAGCCTGGTCCATGCTAATGGGAGGTAGGTGAGATTGTCGATGATGGTTAATTGACAGTAGCTTCGTTTTAGAAGCATTAAAATTTACTAGCCACTTCTTACCCCAGTCCAATATGGATTGGAGGTCTTTTTCAATCTCGGCTGCGAGTTTAGCTTTGACGCCTACACCAGATTTTTGTTGGAGGCGAGAGTAAACTGTGGTGTCATCGGCGTACAAACCTATTTGGGTTCTTATGGAATCAGGGAGATCATTAATATATATCAGGAAGAGTGTAGGACCTAAGATGGAGCCTTGGGGGACACCTGCGTTTGTATGGTAGTTCTGAGAGGCATGTCCGTTTAATACCACTTTCATTGTGCGGTTAGAGAGGAATGACTGGATTAGTTCAAACAAATGTCCAGTTATACCATAGCTCCGCAGTTTACATAGAAGGCCAGCATGCCAAACTCTGTCGAACGCCTTAGATATATCCAATGCAACGGTTCGAGCTTCGCCATTCCTGTCGAGTGCCTGGTATATGTACTCGGTGATGGTCGTTAGCATATCAGCAGTAGACCTGGTGAAGCGGAAACCATATTGCTTGTCCGAGAGGAGCCTGTGTGCTGTGAGATGCTGAACCACCTCGGCGTTGATAATGGCTTCGAACACTTTGCCAAAGATCGGAAGAAGGCTGATAGGGCGGTAATTTGCAGGGTCAGAGGGTTCTCCAGTGTTTTTAAATATAGGAACTATAGAGGAAGATTTCCAACAGGCAGGAAAGCAGGAAGCAGATAGGCAGAGGTTGTAGAGCTTAGAAAGGATAGAGGAGAGTTCAGGGGCACATTTCTTTAAGACTATGGTTGGGATTCCGTCACCACCGCTCGCTTTGTGAGGGTCAAGTTTTAAGATTATCTTAGAGACAAGCGAAGGTGTAATGTGGACATCATTCAGTTGTGCCTCGGTTCTAGGTGAGAAGTCGGGTGTAAAAACTCCAGACGAGTCCAGACTCGAATTGTTCGAGAATCTGCGGGCAAAACATTCAGCCTTATCTGCTGGGGAGGTGAGGACCTCAAATTTGTTGATTAGCGGGGGTATTGTGGACTTGCTCTTGTTAAGTACTCTTTTACAGAGTCGCCAGTAGTCTTTAGAGCCGAATTTAAAGCATGCTATGCGTTGCTTCATTCTGGCAGCAAACAACATCTTAGCTTCGTTAAGTACCCTTTTACACTTATTACGAGCTGAAGTGAAAAGGCGCCTGTTTTGTTCCGACGCATAGTTACGATAAAGTCGGAAGAAATGATTCCGGTGGGCAATGGCAGCCGAACAAGCGGGTGAGAACCATGGAGACGAATGAGATTTAAGCTGGAATTTCCTAGCAGGGATGAAGGCATCAATGCCAGCCTTAACCCAGGAGGAGACCTCGGATGCACATTCTTCGATGGGAAGACTAAAGACGTTGTTCCAAGGGATGTCACAGAGGAAGTCTCGGAACGAATCCCAGTCTGCTCTTTGATAACAGTATGATATTCTACTTGTCTGTGTTTCATGGGTCGGGCGGGAGTGGAGTGAAATATTGACGGTCACTACAGTGTGGTCAGAGTTTCCAAGTGGGCAGAGTTGTCTGGTAGTGCAAGAGTCTGGGATGGAAGTGAAGCAGAGGTCTAGAAGTGAGTTCCTTCCGTTAGGGTTGTCGGAGAAACGCGTGGGGAAGTCCACTACTTGCGTAAGGGATTGGGTGATTGAAAAGTTCATGGTGTGGACACCAGCAGGGTCAGTGACAGCGTTCTTCAGCCACTTGGTGTGGTGGGCGTTAAAGTCACCAAACACGAATACATGGGCAGAGGGATGGGTAGAAATGGCTTTGTCAATATTGTCAGAAATGATGTCAAGTAACGAACAGTCAGGGGAGGAAGGAGAGCGGTACAGAAAGAAGAGATAGCTAATCGAGCTGAGAAGTGAGAGGCGGAAGCACATGAAAGAATGATCTGGGGATTCAAAAGATGACACCCTAGCTAAGGGAAGGTGTTCGCTGACATAGACACCAAGCCCATGCATATGAACATTGGAGTCCTTCCTGAAGAGGGGAAGGTAGCCAGGAACGCAGAACTCAGATGAGGGGATAGAAGGGTTAAGATTAGTTTCACATAGGGCTAATATATCAGGTGAGTTATTATGGAGGAAAGAATCTACGCTGGGGAAGTTGGTGCGGATGCCGCGTATGTTAGTGAAAGAGATGCAGACAGGTTTGGGCGTTTTCAAATGAGCTGGTTTAGTTTTGTTATTATGTTTGCTTTTTTCCATAGTAATTCAGTTAAAGGAGTGGTCTTAGAATAGAATCAGTCGGTCAATCATTTGCAACTTGTGAAGGATGGAGACTGGCGCGGCCTACAACATAATGTGGCCTCGGGGTTGCCCACCGAACGTTCATGCAGGGACGCCCGTCCATGCGCGATATGGCACTACAAGAACCCCGGTATTATTCAACTGTTGATCAGAGCGGCCTCTCAAGACGCTACGCAAGAGTTCGGGCTCCTAACTACCAGTCGGAAGCAGCAACCAGGAAACTGCCAACCCGGTACCCTCAGAATGTAAAGACTTTGCCACCATACTCCGTAACTGCAAAGAGCTTCCAGCTGAACTAACACCAAGACCAGAGAAAGGGGATGAACCGGGAACCCCTTCCTAAACAAGAAACAAGGTGATCACCTCTAAACTCATTCAAAAGAAGGGGGTGGAGTGTGAGACCGGGCGATAGTAGAAACTATCTACTCCAATTAAAAAAAAAAACAAAAAAAAAAAAACAAGGAAAAAGTGACTGAGGCTTACAAAGTTTTAACTTAGTAAAAGTCGAAAATACCCTTGAATAGCAAAATTATTTACACAAATTAAGTGACGAAAAAAAAACAAAGACGGCCAAAAGACGAAAAAAAAAAAAATAAATAAATAAATAAATAAAATAATTTCCAAGAAATTTCACAAAAACAGACTGAAAAATGGACTGAATCCCGGTTGACTTACCACAAGCAGCTAACACTGTAAAGTTGATTTAATTCAATTTCTGAAGACAAAAATAGAAATTAAACCGTTTTTTACAGAATATAGTCGAGTTATGTTGCTTGCGTTCGCTTACCAAACCGTTAAGAATTCAATCTCTCGAAGACAGAAATTTAAATCATCTACAAGACAAAACTAATGGAAATAATTGAACCGTGATGCTATTTATCATTAGTCGAAAATACCCTTGAATAGCAAAATTATTTACACAAATTAAGTGACGAAAAAAAAAACAAAGACGGCCAAAAGACGAAAAAAAAAAAATAAATAAATAAAATAATTTCCAAGAAATTTCACAAAAACAGACTGAAAAATGGACTGAATCCCGGTTGACTTACCACAAGCAGCTAACACTGTAAAGTTGATTTAATTCAATTTCTGAAGACAAAAATAGAAATTAAACCGTTTTTTACAGAATATAGTCGAGTTATGTTGCTTGCGTTCGCTTACCAAACCGTTAAGAATTCAATCTCTCGAAGACAGAAATTTAAATCTTCTACAAGACAAAACTAATGGAAATAATTGAACCGTGATGCTATTTATCATTAGTCGAAAATACCCTTGAATAGCAAAATTATTTACACAAATTAAGTGACGAAAAAAAAACAAAGACGGCCAAAAGACGAAAAAAAAAAATAAATAAATAAATAAATGAAATAATTTCCAAGAAATTTCACAAAAACAGACTGAAAAATGGACTGAATCCCGGTTGACTTACCACAAGCAGCTAACACTGTAAAGTTGATTTAATTCAATTTCTGAAGACAAAAATAGAAATTAAACCGTTTTTTACAGAATATAGTCGAGTTATGTTGCTTGCGTTCGCTTACCAAACCGTTAAGAATTCAATCTCTCGAAGACAGAAATTTAAATCTTCTACAAGACAAAACTAATGGAAATAATTGAACCGTGATGCTATTTATCATTAGTCGAAAATACCCTTGAATAGCAAAATTATTTACACAAATTAAGTGACGAAAAAAAAACAAAGACGGCCAAAAGACGAAAAAAAAAAAAATAAATAAATAAATAAATAAAATAATTTCCAAGAAATTTCACAAAAACAGACTGAAAAATGGACTGAATCCCGGTTGACTTACCACAAGCAGCTAACACTGTAAAGTTGATTTAATTCAATTTCTGAAGACAAAAATAGAAATTAAACCGTTTTTTACAGAATATAGTCGAGTTATGTTGCTTGCGTTCGCTTACCAAACCGTTAAGAATTCAATCTCTCGAAGACAGAAATTTAAATCATCTACAAGACAAAACTAATGGAAAATAATTGAACCGTGATGCTATTTATCATTAGTCGAAAATACCCTTGAATAGCAAAATTATTTACACAAATTAAGTGACGAAAAAAAAACAAAGACGGCCAAAAGACGAAAAAAATAAATAAATAAATAAAATAATTTCCAAGAAATTTCACAAAAACAGACTGAAAAATGGACTGAATCCCGGTTGACTTACCACAAGCAGCTAACACTGTAAAGTTGATTTAATTCAATTTCTGAAGACAAAAATAGAAATTAAACCGTTTTTTACAGAATATAGTCGAGTTATGTTGCTTGCGTTCGCTTACCAAACCGTTAAGAATTCAATCTCTCGAAGACAGAAATTTAAATCTTCTACAAGACAAAACTAATGGAAATAATTGAACCGTGATGCTATTTATCATTAGTCGAAAATACCCTTGAATAGCAAAAATTATTTACACAAATTAAGTGACGAAAAAAAAAACAAAGACGGCCAAAGACGAAAAAAAAAAAAAAATAAATAAATAAAATAATTTCCAAGAAATTTCACAAAAACAGACTGAAAAATGGACTGAATCCCGGTTGACTTACCACAAGCAGCTAACACTGTAAAGTTGATTTAATTCAATTTCTGAAGACAAAAATAGAAATTAAACCGTTTTTTACAGAATATAGTCGAGTTATGTTGCTTGCGTTCGCTTACCAAACCGTTAGAATTCAATCTCGAAGACAGAAATTTAAATCTTCTACAAGACAAAACTAATGGAAATAATTGAACCGTGATGCTATTTATCATTAGTCGAAAATACCCTTGAATAGCAAAATTATTTACAAATTAAGTGACGAAAAAAAAAAAACAAAGACGGCCAAAAGACGAAAAAAAAAAAATAAATAAATAAAATAATTTCAAGAAATTTCACAAAAACAGACTGAAAAAAAAATGGACTGAATCCCGGTTGACTTACCACAAGCAGCTAACACTGTAAAGTTGATTTAATTCAATTTCTGAAGACAAAAATAGAAATTAAACCGTTTTTTACAGAATATAGTCGAGTTATGTTGCTTGCGTTCGCTTGCAAACCGTTAAGAATTCAATCTCTCGAAGACAGAAATTTAAATCTTCTACAAGACAAAACTAATGGAAATAATTGAACCGTGATGCTATTTATCATTAGTCGAAAATACCCTTGAATAGCAAAATTATTTACACAAATTAAGTGACGAAAAAAAAACAAAGACGGCCAAAAGACGAAAAAAAAAAAATAAATAAATAAATAAATGAAATAATTTCCAAGAAATTTCACAAAAACAGACTGAAAAATGGACTGAATCCCGGTTGACTTACCACAAGCAGCTAACACTGTAAAGTTGATTTAATTCAATTTCTGAAGACAAAAATAGAAATTAAACCGTTTTTTACAGAATATAGTCGAGTTATGTTGCTTGCGTTCGCTACCAAACCGTTAAGAATTCAATCTCTCGAAGACAGAAATTTAAATCTTCTACAAGACAAAACTAATGGAAATAATTGAACCGTGATGCTATTTATCATTAGTCGAAAATACCCTTGAATAGCAAAATTATTTACACAAATTAAGTGACGAAAAAAAAACAAAGACGGCCAAAAGACGAAAAAAAAAAAAATAAATAAATAAATAAATAAAATAATTTCCAAGAATTTCACAAAAACAGACTGAAAAATGGACTGAATCCCGGTTGACTTACCACAAGCAGCTAACACTGTAAAGTTGATTTAATTCAATTTTCTGAAGACAAAAATAGAAATTAAACCGTTTTTTACAGAATATAGTCGAGGATATGTTGCTTGCGTTCACTTGCAAACCGTTAAGAATTCAATCTCTCGAAGACAGAAATTTAAATCTTCTACAAGACAAAACTAATGGAAATAATTGAACCGTGATGCTATTTATCATTAGTCGAAAATACCCTTGAATAGCAAAATTATTTACACAAATTAAGTGACGAAAAAAAAACAAAGACGGCCAAAAAGACGAAAAAAAAAAAAATAAATAAATAAATAAAATAATTTCCAAGAAATTTCACAAAAACAGACTGAAAAATGGACTGAATCCCGGTTGACTTACCACAAGCAGCTAACACTGTAAAGTTGATTTAATTCAATTTCTGAAGACAAAAATAGAAATTAAACCGTTTTTTACAGAATATAGTCGAGTTATGTTGCTTGCGTTCGCTTACCAAACCGTTAAGAATTCAATCTCTCGAAGACAGAAATTTAAATCATCTACAAGACAAAACTAATGGAAATAATTGAACCGTGATGCTATTTATCATTAGTCGAAAATACCCTTGAATAGCAAAATTATTTACACAAATTAAGTGACGAAAAAAAAAAACAAAGACGGCCAAAAGACGAAAAAAAAAATAAATAAATAAATAAAATAATTTCCAAGAAATTTCACAAAAACAGACTGAAAAATGGACTGAATCCCGGTTGACTTACCACAAGCAGCTAACACTGTAAAGTTGATTTAATTCAATTTCTGAAGACAAAAATAGAAATTAAACCGTTTTTTACAGAATATAGTCGAGTTATGTTGCTTGCGTTCGCTTACCAAACCGTTAAGAATTCAATCTCTCGAAGACAGAAATTTAAATCTTCTACAAGACAAAACTAATGGAAATAATTGAACCGTGATGCTATTTATCATTAGTCGAAAATACCCTTGAATAGCAAAATTATTTACACAAATTAAGTGACGAAAAAAAAAACAAAGACGGCCAAAAGACGAAAAAAAAAAATAAATAAAAAAAAATAAATAAATGAAATAATTTCCAAGAAATTTCACAAAAACAGACTGAAAAATGGACTGAATCCCGGTTGACTTACCACAAGCAGCTAACACTGTAAAGTTGATTTAATTCAATTTCTGAAGACAAAAATAGAAATTAAACCGTTTTTTACAGAATATAGTCGAGTTATGTTGCTTGCGTTCGCTTACCAAACCGTTAAGAATTCAATCTCTCGAAGACAGAAATTTAAATCTTCTACAAGACAAAACTAATGGAAATAATTGAACCGTGATGCTATTTATCATTAGTCGAAAATACCCTTGAATAGCAAAATTATTTACACAAATTAAGTGACGAAAAAAAAACAAAGACGGCCAAAAGACGAAAAAAAAAAAAAATAAAAAAAAAAAAAATAAATAAATAAATAAAATAATTTCCAAGAAATTTCACAAAAACAGACTGAAAAATGGACTGAATCCCGGTTGACTTACCACAAGCAGCTAACACTGTAAAGTTGATTTAATTCAATTTCTGAAGACAAAAATAGAAATTAAACCGTTTTTTACAGAATATAGTCGAGTTATGTTGCTTGCGTTCGCTTACCAAACCGTTAAGAATTCAATCTCTCGAAGACAGAAATTTAAATCATCTACAAGACAAAACTAATGGAAATAATTGAACCGTGATGCTATTTATCATTAGTCGAAAATACCCTTGAATAGCAAAATTATTTACACAAATTAAGTGACGAAAAAAAAAAACAAAGACGGCCAAAAGACGAAAAAAAAAAATAAATAAATAAATAAAATAATTTCCAAGAAATTTCACAAAAACAGACTGAAAAATGGACTGAATCCCGGTTGACTTACCACAAGCAGCTAACACTGTAAAGTTGATTTAATTCAATTTCTGAAGACAAAAATAGAAATTAAACCGTTTTTTACAGAATATAGTCGAGTTATGTTGCTTGCGTTCGCTTACCAAACCGTTAAGAATTCAATCTCTCGAAGACAGAAATTTAAATCTTCTACAAGACAAAACTAATGGAAATAATTGAACCGTGATGCTATTTATCATTAGTCGAAAATACCCTTGAATAGCAAAATTATTTACACAAATTAAGTGACGAAAAAAAAAACAAAGACGGCCAAAAGACGAAAAAAAAAATAAATAAATAAAATAATTTCCAAGAAATTTCACAAAAACAGACTGAAAAATGGACTGAATCCCGGTTGACTTACCACAAGCAGCTAACACTGTAAAGTTGATTTAATTCAATTTCTGAAGACAAAAATAGAAATTAAACCGTTTTTTACAGAATATAGTCGAGTTATGTTGCTTGCGTTCGCTTACCAAACCGTTAAGAATTCAATCTCTCGAAGACAGAAATTTAAATCTTCTACAAGACAAAACTAATGGAAATAATTGAACCGTGATGCTATTTATCATTAGTCGAAAATACCCTTGAATAGCAAAATTATTTACACAAATTAAGTGACGAAAAAAAAAACAAAGACGGCCAAAAGACGAAAAAAAAAAAAAAAATAAATAAATAAATAAAATAATTTCCAAGAAATTTCACAAAAACAGACTGAAAAATGGACTGAATCCCGGTTGACTTACCACAAGCAGCTAACACTGTAAAGTTGATTTAATTCAATTTCTGAAGACAAAAATAGAAATTAAACCGTTTTTTACAGAATATAGTCGAGTTATGTTGCTTGCGTTCGCTTACCAAACCGTTAAGAATTCAATCTCTCGAAGACAGAAATTTAAATCATCTACAAGACAAAACTAATGGAAATAATTGAACCGTGATGCTATTTATCATTAGTCGAAAATACCCTTGAATAGCAAAATTATTTACACAAATTAAGTGACGAAAAAAAAAACAAAGACGGCCAAAAGACGAAAAAAAAAATAAATAAATAAAATAATTTCCAAGAAATTTCACAAAAACAGACTGAAAAATGGACTGAATCCCGGTTGACTTACCACAAGCAGCTAACACTGTAAAGTTGATTTAATTCAATTTCTGAAGACAAAAATAGAAATTAAACCGTTTTTTACAGAATATAGTCGAGTTATGTTGCTTGCGTTCGCTTACCAAACCGTTAAGAATTCAATCTCTCGAAGACAGAAATTTAAATCTTCTACAAGACAAAACTAATGGAAATAATTGAACCGTGATGCTATTTATCATTAGTCGAAAATACCCTTGAATAGCAAAATTATTTACACAAATTAAGTGACGAAAAAAAAACAAAGACGGCCAAAAGACGAAAAAAAAAAAAAATAAATAAATAAATAAATAAAATAATTTCCAAGAAATTTCACAAAAACAGACTGAAAAATGGACTGAATCCCGGTTGACTTACCACAAGCAGCTAACACTGTAAAGTTGATTTAATTCAATTTCTGAAGACAAAAATAGAAATTAAACCGTTTTTTACAGAATATAGTCGAGTTATACTGGTGATAGTTATACTGGTGATATTATACTAGTGATATTATACTAGTGATATTATACTAGTGATAGTTATACTGGTGATATTATACTAGTGATATTATACTAGTGATATTATACTAGTGATATTATACTGGTGATATTATACTAGTGATATTATACTAGTGATATTATACTAGTGATATTATACTAGTGATAGTTATACTGGTGATATTATACTAGTGATATTATACTAGTGATAGTTATACTAGTGATATTATACTAGTGATATTATACTAGTGATATTATACTAGTGATAGTTATACTGGTGATATTATACTAGTGATATTATACTAGTGATATTATACTAGTGATATTATACTAGCGATAGGGCAAACAATCTTTCAAAATATTTTTTCTTTTAAAACAGTGCTGAACCGAAATTTCTAAGGTACATAATAAGGAAAGATTGCTTGGAAAATCTGATACTCACATGATAGATTGAAGGTAAGGAGTACAGAAGAAAACAGCGCATGACCTACCTAGTGAGCTTGGGTAATAGATGGCTAGACAAGGTTGAGATAACAAAGAGATAAAATTTATTAATTGCTACAAATGATAGGAAATTGTAAACAGCCATGATCGCCTACATCTTGAAAAGATACGACGCATAGAAAAAACAGCTTTTATATACGTTATAATTAAGAATCGTTGAAGTTAATTGTAAGCATGAATTTTCATTACAATTTAGAACATTTTTACTGCCATATTTATATGGAGGTATATTATAACTTAGAATATGTATACTGTGGTTATTTATATGAATATGAATTAAAATTTAACATATTTACATTTACATAATCATCTTTGTCCTAATAAATTAAAAAAGTATTTATTTTAAAACGCATTTTGCGTTGAGGTGCAATGGATATAGGCTCGGATATAGAGAGTCGAGTTCGAATTCTCGTTGGATTCGTTGCATTTATTTACTTGCAAATACGCTTAGGAAAGGTATTATTCCATCTCTTCTCCCATCAGCTATGGGTTGAATAGTAAGACAGATTGGAATTTATAGTCTTGGTTGCAAACCAGTTTACCACAGAAAGAAAAGGCAACCTACCGCGGGAAAATCTTCCGCCCAGTCAGTCATAGATCGAAAAGGACCATGATCGTCAAAGCGTGTATCATGTATGGCACTTAACTGAATGACTTAGATAGACTAAACTATCGCCCGGTTTACACTCCACCCACGTCTATTGTACAGGTATAGAGGCTCATCCCTTGTTCCCTGTTTAGGATGTGGTTTCCGACTTTCTCTTTTCCAATCTTTTCACATTTCTTTTTCTTTTTTTTCAATTGGAGTAGATAGACTAAACTATCGCTCGGTTCACACTCCACCCACGTCTATTGCACAGGTGTAGAGTCTCATCCCTTGTTCCCTGTTTAGGATGTGGTTTCCGGCTTTCTCTTTTCCAAATCTGTTCACACTCACGTAGCCCCCTGCATATCAGTGGCGTTACTGCCTTGCTCGGGGTGATATGATTAAAAAAAAAAGAAAACTTAAGAAAATCTTCTGTCCAGTCAGTCATAGATCGAAAAGGACCATGACCGCCAAAGCGTTTATCACGTATGGCACTTAACTGAATGACTTAAGAAAATCTTCTGTCCAGTCAATCATGGATCAAAAAGGACCTAGCAAGTTTGTGTGAATGGATAGCAGAAGATGGTTTACGAAAAATTTATTAAGAGCTACAAAGGACTGGAAATTGTGGAGAGCCATGTTCGTCTACGTCTTGAAGGGACACGGCGCATAAAAGAAGAAAGAATGAAAACGCAAACACAAATTAGTGCCATAAGATATAGAATATTACACTTGAGTGTTATGCTGAGGATTTGTTTTCGAACGGTGAGACGGGAAACAGGGATAGCAAGACGTTTTTTTTTTTTGGCGTAATTGTCAAAAAAAAAAAAAAGCGGGAAACGTAATCTCGTTCACGTTATCTCATATGCAAAAGGACACACACACAACAACAACAACAAAAAAAGATTATTTCACTTATATAGCTGGGTGGTCTAATGTTGAGGTACATTCAGTGAATTTTCAATAGCCTTCACGAATTTCATATGTTTATTGATAATGTTTGTGCGCAAGTCTGCTATCGGGGTGTGTGAGGGGAGGGGAGAAAACGAAAAGAAAGATTTGCGATATTCCAGATCTTAAGGACGCCGGGTACAGAGTGTATTTGCATAGTAACCGAAGACTTATTTCGTCTTTGTGTTCCTCTTATCCAACAAGCCATTGAGAACAAACATGTTTTTACTTTCAAATCATTCTATATGAGCTGTTTGTGCTCAACGTTATGTCTTCTTTCATTTTGTTTTTGTTCCCCCCACCCATATTTTTATAGAATTAGTGAAGTAAAATCCAAGAGAGTAAAGTTGCGGGGAAAATAGAGAAAGAGGCGGAGAGTTTGGCAAGAGGAGTGGCGAAGTGGACAAGGAAAGAGATGTATATTTGTATAGACGCATGCACACGCCATATATATATATATATATATATACTGAGGGAAAGATTGAGACAGAGAGAGAGAGAGAGAGAGAGAGAGAGAGAGAGAGAGAGAGAGAGATAAATGGCACGAGAGGAAGAAATTAAAAAGTAAATGTGGGCAGGATGAGGCGTTTAGAAAAGATGAGTGCTCTGAAAATTGCAGAAAATAGGAAACTTAAGGAGCTGTAAACAATATTTAGTGAGGAAAATATTCAGAAAGGCAGAACGTTGATGAAAAATTCGATGAAGAGATGCGAGAAGATTTAAAAGATAGAAAGAAAGAAAGAAAGCTAAATGAACGAACAAACACATTAAAGAAAGAAAGAAAGAAAACTAAATGAACGAATGAACACATTAAAGAAAGAAAAAAGGAAGAAAGAAAGAAAGAAAGAAAGCTAAATGAACGAATGAACACATTAAAGAAAGAAAGAAAGAAAGAAAGAAAGAAAACTAAATTAACGAATGAACACATTAAAGAAAGAAAAAAGGTAGAATGAAAACCAAAGGACAGAAAAACAAGAAAAAAGACAAAAAAGTAAAACGAAAATAATCAAAATGTAAGGAAAAAAAGGGCTTAAAAGAGAATACAAACTGAAAAGGAAAATTTGTGAAAGATAAAAATATGACAAAGAAAAAAGATAGGAAAAAAGGTGAAAGAAAGAGAAGGAAAAGGAGAGATTATCACGTTTGTATAAAAACAAATGAGGAAAGAGTGAAAAAGAAATTAAAAGAAAAAAACTTGAAGAAGAAACGATTAACTAAAACAAAAAAGGATGCAGCAAAACAAGAAAAAAGTTATGAGACATGTGTTTAAATATGCGTATATAAGTATGTGCGTGCGTTTACATGTGTGTGTGTGGCTATATGTGTGTGTGTGAAAGAGTTTAAATGTTCTATTCATTCGATGTTGAATACATGGATGTAGAATTTGTTGATGTTTGGAGCAACTCTGCACCCAAGCACCTTTGGCTCAAAGCTGTTTTCGTCAGTTGACGGAGCGATAAGAGCGTTATTCCGAGCCACCCGTACAAATACAATATCAATAACAAATCATAAGTTTATATAGCGCTCCTGATCTAATATCTTGCTAAGGTCTTACAGACTTCAAAACGACATCACGTGCATGAGAAAAAAAAGAAAGAATGAAAAAGAAAGAAAGAAAGAAAGAAAGAAAGAAGGAGAAAGGGGGGGGGGGGAGAAAGGAAAGTATAGACGAAAAAGAAAGAAAGAAAGAAAAAAAGGAATAAAAAGACAGGAATAACGAAAAAAAACAAAATTTAAGAAAAAAACCTAGAGAAAATGAAGAAGGAAGGAAGGAAGGAAGGAAGGAAAATTAAAGTAAAAAATTACAGGGAAAAATAAATAAATAAGTAAATAAATAATGGATGATTGAAATAGAATTCATCAAAAAATGCAAGTGCGAAAGAAAATTGGTAAAATGAAAGAACAGCAAAAAAGCGAGAGAGAAAAACGGTAAGAAGTACTAAGGAAATAAACAAAGAAAGAAAGACAGAAGGAAGGAAAGAGTAATGTGAGATAAACAGTTTCTATAAAGATTAAATATGAAAGAAAGGAAAAAAAGAAAGAAAGCAACATTTCCAGAAAAGAGATGTCAGTCAGTTAAGTGCCATACGTGAAACACACTTGGGCGATCATGTCTCGAAAGAGACATGGCTGAGTGGGCAGAAGATTATCCCGCAGTAGGTTGCCATTGCTTTTTGCAGTAGACTGGTTGCCTGCAAAGGCTATAGAACCCAATCTGTCTTGTTATTTAACCCATAACTGGAAGGAAGAGACGGATTAATGCATTTCCCAAGGGTATTTGCGCGTAAGTGAATGCAATGAATTCAAATGGAACTCGAACTCGGCTCCCTGATTTCTTGTTCCGAGCCGATATCCACTGCACCACAACGCACATCCTAGAGAGATTAGAAGACAGATGATAAAAAGTCAAAATAACAAGGTGAAGAAAGAAAAATGAAAAGAAAAAAAAAAGTTAGAAAGAGAAAAGAAAGCGAAAAGAAAAAGAAAAAAAGAAAGAGAAAAAACAAATAAAGAAAACAAAGAAAACCACAACAAACGACAGTAAAGGGAAAAAAATTGACTATTAAAAAAACTAATGAAAAAAAGAAAGAAATCAAAATTAATGAAATAAAAAGGAAAATGTCAAAACAAAAATCACCAATAACAAAACAAAAAAAAAAACAAAAAAAAAACAAAGCAAAAAAAAAAAACGAAACAAAGCAAGAAAAAAAAATCAACTAAGAACGAAAGAAAAGAAAATACGGTAGGGGTTAACAAAGAAATGAAAGAAAAGAAAAAATAAATAAACTTGTAAGAGAAAAAGGAAGAAGAAAACATATATATGCAGGAGTTGGAGTGAACAAAACATCTTGTGCAGATCACCTAAACCAAAAGAATGAATGAAAGAAAAAGAATTTATTTGAATAAAAATGTTACAGATAGTGCTTGTCTACATTATGTCAGATTTTATTATGCAAGTCAGAGTTTTGAAAATAAAACTGATATTAATCAGTGTTTGTAATGTTTTCATGATATATTAACATTGAATATTAATATAAGTTTCTGCTGGATGTAAAATGGGTGACAGGACTTCTGTAGTTATTAACCCCACAGTATTATTACATTACATTAAATTTTAGTAGGCAAGTCAATGTTGTCACAATATATATATATATCTCCAAATGAAGAAGGAACGAAGAAAATAATTGCAACGTTCAAAACATTAATTTAAAACAGTGCTCAATATAAAAATAGAGCAAAGAATATTGATCATAAATTATACTTTAGAACATGCACAAACTACAATCTACTACCAAACTGTACATTTTGTTTCGACATTGAAATAACAATGTCTCATCAGGTAGTTAGGTAATAATGATGGTAATAAAAGTTTTTTGAAAAGAAAATTTTTAAAAAGTACAAAAAAAAAAACACTTCCTTTTATTTTTGGAAATCTGAACCTGAAGAAGGCCGGAGCGCACAATGACTGAAACGTCATAAACATTATAATAAATATGAGGGCAACAGTGTAGATAATATACAAATGATCTATGACACACACAAATACACACGCGCATTTGCTTCTTTCATTTTTGATCTGATGATGAATGAATGAAACTGTTTACCATTTGTCACACACACGCTCACACATATATATATATATATATATATTATACTTTATAGCATGTAAAAACTACAAACTACTACACAATTGTACATTTTGTTTCGACATTGAAAGAACAATGTCTCATCAGGTAGTTAGGTAATAATGATGGTAATAAATGTTTTTTGAAAAGAAAAATTTTAAAAAGTACAAAAAAAACACTTCCTTTTATTTTTGGAAATCTTTTTATATATATATCTTTTTATATATATATTATACTTTATAGCATGCACAAACTACAATCTACTACAAAACTGTACATTTTGTTTCGACATTGAAAGAACAATGTCTCATCAGGTAATAATGATGGTAATAAACGTCATCTTTTAAAAGAAAATTAAAAAAACTCACTTCCTTTTATTCTTGGAAATCTTTTTGTACTTTTTACCCTCATTGTTAATATTCTCTTACCTAGGAAAATATAAAAAAAGAGGATAAAAAAGAAAGAGGGCAGAAAAGATAAGAATACAAAAAGAGAAATCAAAAAATGGAAAAGAAAGAGGAAAGAGAAAGACACAGAGGAAACAAAAAGCAAAGAGAAAAACAATAGAGAAACAACCGAAAGGAAAGTGTCAATGGAAACGACTCAGAGAGGGAAATTTTAAATTTAAGCAGGAAGGAAATTATAGACAGATATCAGTCACATGACGTCTGGGCTTAACAAAGAGGAAAAAGTGAGAAAATGCACAGAGGTAATATAATATCCTCTTACTTCATACAAAAATATTTACAAAAATAAAAGAAAGTGAGTTTTTTAAATTGTAGGTTGTAGTTCGTGCATGTTCTAAAGCATAATATATATATATATATATATATATATATATATATATATTGGAAAAAGATATATATATATATATATATATATATATATTATATATATATATATATATATATATATATATATATATATATAAAATATATATATATATATAGGAAAAGATATATATATATATATATATATATATATATATATATATATATATATATATATATATATATATATATATATAGGAAAAAGATATATAGATATATATATATATATAGGAAAAGATATATATATATATATATATATATATATATATAGGAAAAAGATATATATATATATTCCTCCCCTTCCGAAATATACCATTTCAACACCCTGTAACCCCGCGACTACCAGCTTTGTCCTTTTCCACTTTGTGACCGTTGTTAATCTAAAACCCCTCCACACTCTAAATCAGGGCCTTCGACATTTGCGAAAACAATGTCGCTGACGTGACGTAGAGTCTCTATTAGAGATCCTATGTCGAAATGTACATCCGACACCTTTGAATTTTGAAAATTTTCTCTAATATATATATATATATATATATATATATAGGAAAAAGATATATATATATATATATATATATATATATATTTATATATATATATAAGAAAAGGATATATAATATATATATATATATATATAGGAAAAGATATATGTATATATATATATATATATATATATATATAGGAAAAAGATACATAAATTTTGACATATAAGAAAAATTCTGTGAAAATCTATGACAAAGTTTCGTGATCAAGGACGTGCCACACTTTATCAGACTTAAAGCGATGTTTACGTCGATGTAACTACACATGCGTACGAATAGTAGGAGATGCTGAAATTTTAAGTATTTCAATTAACTTTGTTTTTTTTTATGTGCGTTTGAGAATATAGTTTAGCTGATTTAATTATTTTCCTTTTTTATTTGTTTCAGTTTTAATCATTTTTGTTATCAAGTATCCCGTATTGTAAGAACAGATTTACCAAGGAAGGTGAATTCTTTTAAGAATCTGGACGTAAATTTACTGCGGATAAATCACTTTCTTCTGGGTAAACTGCTTTCTATTTTAACTTAAGACGTATTTTTAAAATTAAAATTATGGTCAGAGTCATTACAGTGAGCACCTAATACATTGATTATGTTATTTTTAAAACATCATTTTGTTAATAAAATCTTTCATGTCCAACCACGTCTATTGAACAGGTTAAGAGGCTCATCCCTTGTTCCCTGTTTAGGATGTGGTTTCCGGATTTCTCTTTTCCAATCTTCTCACTTTTTTTTTTCAATTGGAGTAGATAGATCTATCTATCGCCCGGTTCACACTCCACCCACGTCTATTGAACGGGTTAAGAGGCTCATTCCTTGTTCCCTGTTTAGGATGTGGTTTCCGGCTTTCTCTTTTCCAATCTTCTCACTTTTTTTTTTTTCAATTGGAGTAGATTAATCTATCTATCGCCCGGTTCACACTCCACCCACGTCTATTGAACGGGTTAAGAAGCTCATTCCTTGTTTCCTGTTTAGGATGTGGTTTCCGGCTTTCTCTTTTCCAATCTTCTCACTTTTTTTTTTCAATTGGAGTAGATAGATCTATCTATCACCCGGTTCACACTCCACCCACGTTTATTGAACAGGTTAAGAGGCTCATCCCTTGTTCCCTGTTTAGGATGTGGTTTCCGGCTTACTTTTTTCCAATCTTTTCACTATTACAGAGCCCCCTGCACATCAATGGCGTTAACGCCTTGCTCGGGGTGATACGATTAAAAAAAATTCCTTCTTGGAATTATTACAGGTAATAGAAGAAACAGATCCCTCAACTTTTAACTTATTTTTATTTTCTTATTTATTTGATATCATAGCATTACGTTGTGAAATATATATATCTATGTTTTTAACTCAACTATAACTGATTTTAACATTTTTTGTTGAAATTTTTTTTAGTATGGGTGAATGATAGAAATGTTTGTAAATTAGTTAAGGAAAATTGATCAATGTTAGTTTGGACGTTACGACTGAAAGGTGAGTTAAACCAAATAATGTTACACATTTAAAGTGGTTTCTGCTGTTCTGCCTACCTTGTTTTTAACGGATTATTCTAAACTAGTTTTGAGTTTACTTTTTTTTGTAAATTATTGTGTATTTGTAAGTTAACGATAAATTAACGATGAATTAAGTTAAGGAAAAGTTGATCAATGTTAGTTTGGACGTTACGACTGAAAGGTGAGTTAAACCGATAATGTTACGGTTACGTGGACTGCTTATTTCTGCCTACACTTGTTTTTAACGGTTATTCTAACTAGTTTTGAGTTTACTTTTTTGTAAATTATTGTGTATTTAAGTTAACGATAAATTAACGGTGGTCGTTAAGGGGAAAAGTTGATCAATGTTAGTTTTGAACGTTACGACGAAAGGTGAGTTAAACCAAATAATGTTACGGTTACTTGGTTTCTCTTATTTCTGCCTACCTTGTTTTTAACGGATTATTCTAAACTGATTTTGAGTTTACTTTTTTAAATTATTGTGTATTCGTTAACGACCGTTAACGATGAATTGATTAGGAAAGTTGATCAATGTTAGTTTGCCGGACGTTACGACGAAGGTGAATTAAACCAAATAATGTTGCAGTTACGTGGTTTCTGCTTATTTCTGCCTACCTTGTTTTTAACGGATTATTCTAAACCTATAGTTTTGAGTTTACTTTTTTGTAAATTATTGTGTATTTAAGTTAACGATAAATTGATGATTAAGTTAAGGAAAAAGTTGATCAATGTTAGTTTGGACGTTACGACTGAAGGTGAAGTTAAACCAAATAATGTTACGGTTACGTGGTTTCTGCTTATTTCTGCCTGCTTGTTTTTAACGGATTATTCTAAGCATGATTTTGAGTTTACTTTTTGTAAATTATTGTGTATTTAAGTTAACGATAATTAACGATGAATTAAGTTAAGGGAAAGTTGATGTTAGTTTGGACGTTACGACTGAAGGTGAGTTAAACCAAATAGCCATTTGGATGCGTGGTTTCTGCTTATTTCTGCCTACACATTTTTTAACGGATTATTCTAAACTAGTTTTGAGTTTACTTTTTTGTAAATTATTGTGTATTTAAGTTAACGATAGATAACGATGAAGGAAAAGTTGATCAATGTTAGTTTGGACGTTACGACTGAAAGGTGAGTTAAACCAAATAATGTTACGGTTACGTGGTTTCTGCTTATTTCTACCTACCTTGTTTTTAACGGATTATTCTAAACTAGTTTTGAGTTTACTTTTTTGTAAATTATTGTGTCCATTTTAAGTTAACGATAAATTAACGATGAATTAAAGTTGGGAAAAGTTGATCAATGTTAGTTTGGACGTTGACCAGAAAATTGAGTTAAACCAAATAATGTTACGGTTACGTGGTTTCTCTTATTTTTACTACCGCTACCTTGTTTTAACGGAGGTATTCTAAACTAGTTTTGAGTTTACTTTTTTGTAAATTATTGTGTATTTAAGTTAACGATAAATTAACGATGAATTAAGTTAAGGGAAAAGTTGATCATGTTAGTTTGGACGTGCAACTGAAGAATTAGTTAAACCAAATAATGTTACGGTTACGTGGTTTCTTATTTCTGCCTACCTTGTTTTTAATAACGGATTATTCTAAACTGGTTTTGAGTTTACTTTTTTGTAAATTATTGTGTATTTAAAGTTAACGATAATTAACGATGAATTAAGTTAGAGAAAGATTGAAGTCAATGTTAGTTTGGACGTTACGACTGAAGGTGAGTTAAACCAAATAATGTTACGGTTACGTGGTTGCTGCTTATTTCTGCCTACTTGTTTTCTTACGCTTAGGTTATTCTAAACTAGTTTTGAGTTTACTTTTTGTAAATTATTGTGTATTGAAGTTAACGATAAATTAACGATGAATTAAGTTAAGGAAAAGTTGATCAATGAGTTTGGACGTTACGACTGAAGGTGAGTTAAACAAATAATGTTACACAGTTACGTGGTTTCTTATTTCTGCCTACCTTGTTTTTAACGGATTATTCTAAACTAGTTTTTGAGTTTACTTTTTTGTAAATTATTGTATTTAAGTTAACGATAAATTAACGATGAATTAGTTAAGGAAAAGTTGATCAATGTTAGTTTGGACGTTACGACTGAAAGGTGAGTTAAACCAAATAATGTTACGGTTGCGTGGTTCTGCTTATTTCTGCCTACCTTGTTTTTAACGGAGTATTCTAAACGTTTGAGTTTACTTTTTTGTAAATTATTGTGTATTTAAGTTAACGATAAATTAACGATGAATTAAGTTAAGGAAAAGTTGATCAATGTTAGTTTGGACGTTACGACCTGAAAGGTGATTAAACCAAATAATGTTACGGTTACGTGGTTTCTGCTTATTTCTACCTTGTTTTTTAACGGATTATTTCTAAACTAGTTTTGAGTTTACTTTTGTAAATTATTGTGTATTTAAGTTAAGATAAATTAACGATGAATTAAGTTAAGGAAAAGTTGATCAATGTTAGTTTGGACGTTACGACTGAAAATTGAGTTAAACCAAATAATGTTACGGTTACGTGGTTTCTGCTTATTTCTGCTACCTTGTTTTTAACGGATTATTCTAAACTAGTTTTGAGTTTACTTTTTTGTAAATTATTGTGTATTTAAAAGTTAACGATAAATTAACGATGAATTAAGTTAAGGAAAAGTTGATCAATGTTAGTTTGGACGTTCCGACTGAAAGGTGAGTTAAACCAAATAATGTTACGGTTACGTGGTTTACTGCTTATTTCTGCCTACCTTGTTTCTTTCGGTTATTCTAAGCTAGTTTTGAGTTTACTTTTTTGTAAATTATTGTGTATTTAAGTTAACGATAAATTAACGATGAATTAAGTTAAGGAAAAGTTGATCAATGTTAGTTTGGACGTTACGACTGAAGGTGAGTTAAACAAATAATGTTACGGTTACGTGGTTTCTGCTTATTTCTGCCTACCTTGTTTTTAACGGAGTATTCTAAACTAGTTTCAGGTTTACTTTTTTGTAAATTATTGTGTATTTAAGTTAACGATAAATTAACGATGAATTAAGTTAAGGAAGAGTTGATCAATGTTAGTTTTGGACGTTACGACTGAAAGGTGAGTTAAACCAAATAATGTTACGGTTACGTGGTTTCTGCTTATTTCTCTTTCTACCTTGTTTTTAACGGATTATTCTAAACTAGTTTTGAGTTTACTTTTTTGTAAATTATTGTGTATTTAAGTTAACGATAAATTAACGATGAATTAAGTTAAGGAAAAGTTGATCAATGTTAGTTTGGACGTTACGACTGAAGAATTGAGTTAAACCAAATAATGTTACGGTTACGTGGTTTCTTATTTCTGCCTACCTTGTTTTTAACGGAGTATTTGAGAAACTAGTTTTGAGTTTACTTTTTTGTAAATTGTGTGTATTTAAGTTAACGATAATTAACGATGGTGGATTAAGGAAAAGTTGATCAATGTTAGTTTGGACGTTACGACTGAAGGTGAGTTAAACCAAATAATGTTACGGTTACGTGGTTTCTGCTTATTTCTGCCTACCTTGTTTTTAACCAGTTATTCCTAAACTGGTTTTGAGTTTACTTATTTATGTAGAATTGTGTGTATTTAAGTTAACGATAAAATTAACGATGAATTAAGTTAAGGAAAAGTTGATCAATGTTAGTTTGGACGTTACGACTGAAAGGTGAGTTAAACCAAATAATGTTACGGTTACGTGGTTTCTGCTTATTTTCTGCACCTGTGTTTTTAACGGAGTATTCTAAACTAGTTTTGAGTTTACTTTTTTGTAAATTATTGTGTATTTAAAGTTAACGATAAATTAACGATGATTAAGTTGGGAAAAGTTGATCAATGTTAGTTTGGACGTTACGACTGAAAAGGTAGTTAAACCAAATAAAATTACGGTTACGTGGTTTCTGCTTATTTCTGCCTACCCTTGTTTTTAACGGATTATTCTAAACTAGTTTTGAGTTTACTTTTTTGTAAATTATTGTGTATTTAAGTTAACGATAAATTAACGATGAATTAAGTTAAGGAAAAGTTGATCAATGTTAGTTTGGACGTTACGACTGAAAGGTGAGTTAAACCAAATAATGTTACGGTTACGTAGTTTCTGCCCATTTCTGCCTACCTTGTTTTTAACGGAGTATTCTAAACTAGTTTTGAGTTTACTTTTTTGTAAATTATTGTGTATTTAAATTCAACGATAAATTAACGATGAATTAAGTTAAGGAAAAGTTGATCAATGTTAGTTTGGACGTTAGGCCTGAGTGAGTTAAACCAAATAATGTTACGGTTACGTGGTTCTGCTTATTTCTGCTACTTGTTTTTAACGGATTATTCTAAACTAGTTTTGAGTTTACTTTTTGTAAATTATTGTGTATTTAAGTTAACGATAAATTAACGATGAATTAAGTTAAGGAAAAGTTGATCAATATTAGTTTGGACGTTACGACTGAAAGGTGAGTTAAACCAAATAATGTTACGGTTACGTGGTTTCTGCTTATTTCTGCCTACCTTGTTTTTAACCGAATTATTCTAAACTAGTTTTGAGTTACTTTTTTGTAAATTATTGTGTATTTAAGTTAACGATAAATTAACGATGAATTAAGTTAAGGAAAAGTTGATCAATGTTAGTTTGGACGTTACGACTGAAAGGTGAGTTAAACCAAATAATGTTACGGTTACGTGGTTTCTGCTTATTTCTGCTACCTTGTTTTAACGGATTATTTAGCTTAGTTTTGAGTTTACTTTTTTGTAAATTATTGTGTATTAGATTAACGATAAATTAACGATGAATTAAGTTAAGGAAAAGTTGATCAATGTTAGTTTGGACGTTACGACTGAAAGGTGAGTTAAACCAAATAATGTTACGATTTTAATGGTTCTGCTTATTGCCTACCTTGTTTTTAACGGAGTATTCTAGCTAGTTTTTGAGGAGTTTTTTTTGTAAATTATTGTGTATTTAAGTTAACGATAAATTAACGATGAATTAAGTTAAGGAAAAGTTGATCAATGTTAGTTTGGACGTTACGACTGAAAGGTGAGTTAAACCAAATAATGTTACGGTTACGTGGTTTCTGCTTATTTCTGCCTACCTTGTTTTTAACGGATTATTCTAAACTAGTTTTGAGTTTACTTTTGTAAGTGTGTGTATTTAAGTTAACGATAAATTAACGATGATTAAATTCAGGAAAAGTTGATCAAATATTGGTTTGGACGTTACGACTGAAGGTGAGTTAAAATAAAATAATGTTACGGTTACGTGGTTTCTGCTTATTTCTTGCCTACCTTGTTTTTAACGGATTATTCTAAACTAGTTTTAGGTTTACTTTTTATGGTCTGTTGTGTATTTAAGTTAACGATAAATTAACGATGAATTAAGTTAAGGAAAAGTTGATCAGTATTGGATTTGGACGTTACGACTAAGAAGGTAGTTAAACCAAATAATGTTACGGTTGTGGTTTCCTTATTTCTGCCTACCTTGTTTTTAACGGATTATTCTAAACTATAGTTTTGAGTTTTACTTTTTTGTAAATTATTGTGTATTTAAGTTAACGATAAATTAACGATGAATTAAGTTAAGGAAAGTTGATCAATGTTAGTTTGGACGTTACGACTGAAAGGTGAGTTAAACCAAATAATGTTACGGTTACGTGGTTTTCTGCTTATTTCTGCCGCCTTTGTTTTTAACGGAGTATTCTAAACTAGTTTTGGGTTTACTTTTGTAAAACATTGTGTAATTCAGTTAACGATAAATTAGCGATGGAATTAAGTTAGGGAAAAGTTGATCAATGTTAGTTTGGACGTTACGATGAAAAGGTGATTAAAACCAGTAATGTTACGGTTACGTGGTTTCTGCTTATTTCTTGCCTACCTTGTTTTGCAACAGGTATTCTAAACTAGTTTTGAGTTTACTTTTTTGTAATTACGTGGCCTTATTTAAGTTAACGATAAATTAACGATGAATTAAGTTGGAGAAAGTTGATCAATGTTAGTTTGGACGTTACGACTGAAAGGTGAGTTAGACCAAATAATGTTACGGTTACGTGGTTTCTGCTTATTTCTGCCTACCTTGTTTTTAACGGAGTATTCTAAACTAGTTTTGAGTTTACTTTTTTGTAAATTATTGTGTATTTAAGTTAACGATAAATTAACGATGAATTAAGTTAAGGAAAAGTTGATCAATGTTAGTTTGGACGTTACGACTGAAAGGTGAGTTAAACCAAATAATGTTACGGTTACGTGGTTTCTGCTTATTTCTGCCTACCTTGTTTTTAACGGAGTATTCTAAACTAGTTTTGAGTTTACTTTTTTGTAAATTATTGTGTATTTAAGTTAACGATAAATTAACGATGAATTAAGTTAAGGAAAAGTTGATCAATGTTAGTTTGGACGTTACGACTGAAAGGTGAGTTAAACCAAATAATGTTACGGTTACGTGGTTTCTGCTTATTTCTGCCTACCTTGTTTTTAACGGAGTATTCTAAACTAGTTTTGAGTTTACTTTTTTGTAAATTATTGTGTATTTAAGTTAACGATAAATTAACGATGAATTAAGTTAAGGAAAAGTTGATCAATGTTAGTTTGGACGTTACGACTGAAAGGTGAGTTAAACCAAATAATGTTACGGTTACGTGGTTTCTTTCTGCTTATTTCTGCCTACCTTGTTTTTAACGGAGTATTCTAAACTAGTTTTGAGTTTACTTTTTTGTAAATTATTGTGTATTTAAGTTAACGATAAATTAACGATGAATTAAGTTAAGGAAAAGTTGATCAATGTTAGTTTGGACGTTACGACTGAAAGGTGAGTTAAACCAAATAATGTTACGGTTACGTGGTTTCTGCTTATTTCTGCCTACCTTGTTTTTAACGGAGTATTCTAAACTAGTTTTGAGTTTACTTTTTTGTAAATTATTGTGTATTTAAGTTAACGATAAATTAACGATGAATTAAGTTAAGGAAAAGTTGATCAATGTTAGTTTGGACGTTACGACTGAAAGGTGAGTTAAACCAAATAATGTTACGGTTACGTGGTTTCTGCTTATTTCTGCCTACCTTGTTTTTAACGGAGTATTCTGAACTAGTTTTGAGTTTACTTTTTTGTAAATCATTGTGTATTTTAGTTAACGATAAATTAACGATGGATTAAGTTAAGGAAAAGTTGACCAATGTTAGTTTGGACGTTACGACTGAAAGGTGAGTTAAACCAAATAATGTTACGGTTACGTGGTTTCTGCTTATTTCTGCCTACCTTGTTTTTAACGGAGTATTCTAAACTAGTTTTGAGTTTACTTTTTTGTAAATCATTGTGTATTTTAGTTAACGATAAATTAACGATGAATTAAGTTAAGGAAAAGTTGACCAATGTTAGTTTGGACGTTACGACTGAAAGGTGAGTTAAACCAAATAATGTTACGGTTACGTGGTTTCTGCTTAATTCTGCCTACCTTGTTTTTAACGGATTATTCTAAACTAGTTTTGAATTTACATTTTTGTAAATTATTGTGTATTTAAGTTAACGATAAATTAACGATGAATTAAGTTAAGGAAGAGTTGACCAATGTTAGTTTGGACGTTACGACTGAAAGGTGAGTTAAACCAAATAATGTTACGGTTACGTGGTTTCTGCTTATTTCTGCCTACCTTGTTTTTAACGGATTATTCTAAACTAGTTTTGATTTTACTTTTTTGTAAATTATTGTGTATTTAAGTTAACGATAAATTAACGATGAATTAAGTTAAGGAAGAGTTGACCAATGTTAGTTTGGACGTTACGACTGAAAGGTGAGTTAAACCAAATAATGTTACGGTTACGTGGTTTCTGCTTATTTCTGCCTACCTTGTTTTTAACGGATTATTCTAAACTAGTTTTGAGTTTACATTTTTGTAAATCACTGTGTATTTAAGTTAACGATAAATTAACGATGAATTAAGTTAAGGAAGAGTTGATCAATGTTAGTTTGGACGTTACGACTGAAAGGTGAGTTAAACCAAATAATGTGACGGTTACGTGGTTTCTGCTTATTTCTGCCTACCTTGTTTTTAACGGAGTATTCTAAACTAGTTTTGAGTTTACTTTTTTGTAAATCATTGTGTATTTTAGTTAACGATAAATTAACGATGGATTAAGTTAAGGAAAAGTTGACCAATGTTAGTTTGGACGTTACGACTGAAAGGTGAGTTAAACCAAATAATGTTACGGTTACGTGGTTTCTGCTTATTTCTGCCTACCTTGTTTTTAACGGATTATTCTAAACTAGTTTTGAGTTTACATTTTTGTAAATTATTGTGTATTTAAGTTAACGATAAATTAACGATGAATTAAGTTAAGGAAGAGTTGACCAATGTTAGTTTGGACGTTACGACTGAAAGGTGAGTTAAACCAAATAATGTTACGGTTACGTGGTTTCTGCTTATTTCTGCCTACCTTGTTTTTAACGGATTATTCTAAACTAGTTTTGAGTTTACTTTTTTGTAAATTATTGTGTATTTAAGTTAACGATAAATTAACGATGAATTAAGTTAAGGAAGAGTTGACCAATGTTAGTTTGGACGTTACGACTGAAAGGTGAGTTAAACCAAATAATGTTACGGTTACGTGGTTTCTGCTTATTTCTGCCTACCTTGTTTTTAACGGATTATTCTAAACTAGTTTTGAGTTTACATTTTTGTAAATCATTGTGTATTTAAGTTAACGATAAATTAACGATGAATTAAGTTAAGGAAGAGTTGATCAATGTTAGTTTGGACGTTACGACTGAAAGGTGAGTTAAACCAAATAATGTTACGGTTACGTGGTTTCTGCTTATTTCTGCCTACCTTGTTTTTAACGGAGTATTCTGAACTAGTTTTGAGTTTACTTTTTTGTAAATCCTCATTGTGTATTTTAGTTAACGATAAATTAACGATGGATTAAGTTAAGGAAAAGTTGACCAATGTTAGTTTGGACGTTACGACTGAAAGGTGAGTTAAACCAAATATTTGATTTACGTGGTTTCTGCTTATTTCTGCCTACCTTGTTTTTAACGGAGTATTCTAAACTAGTTTTGAGTTTACTTTTTTGTAAATCATTGTATATTTTAGTTAACGATAAATTAACGATGGATTAAGTTAACATTAGTTTTGAGTTTACTTTTTGTAAATTATTGTGTATTTAAGTTAACGATAAATTAACGATGAATTAAGTTAAGGAAGAGTTGACCAATGTTAGTTTGGACGTTACGACTGAAAGGTGAGTTAAACCAAAGTAATGTTACGGTTACGTGGTTTCTGCTTATTTCTGCCTACCTTGTTTTTAACGGATTATTCTAAACTAGTTTTGAGTTTACATTTTTGTAAATCATTGTGTATTTAAGTTAACGATAAATTAACGATGAATTAAGTTAAGGAAGAGTTGATCAATGTTAGTTTGGACGTTACGACTGAAAGGTGAGTTAAACCAAATAATGTGACGGTTACGTGGTTTCTGCTTATTTCTGCCTACCTTGTTTTTAACGGAGTATTCTAAACTAGTTTTGAGTTTACTTTTTTGTAAATCATTGTGTATTTTAGTTAACGATAAATTAACGATGGATTAAACGTTGGAAAAGTTGACCAATGTTAGTTTGGACGTTACATTGAAAGGTGAGTTAAACCAAATAATGTTACGGTTACGTGGTTTCTGCTTATTTCTGCCTACCTTGTTTTTAACAGCGGATTATTCTAAACTAGTTTTGAGTTTATCTTTGTAAATTATTGTGTATTTAAGTTAACGATAAATTAACGATGAATTAAGTTAGAAGAGTTGACCAATGTTAGTTTGGACGTTACGACTGAAAGGTGAGTTAAACCAAATAATGTTACGGTTACGTGGTTTCTGCTTATTTCTGCCTACCTTGTTTTAACGGATTATTCTAAACTAGTTTTGAGTTTACTTTTGTAAATTATTGTGTATTTAAGTTAACGATAAATTAACGATGAATTAAGTTAAGGAAGAGTTGACCAATGTTAGTTTGGACGTTACGACTGAAAGGTGAGTTAAACCAAATAATGTTACGGTTACGTGGTTTCTGCTTATTTCTGCCTACCTTGTTTTTAACGGATTATTCTAAACTAGTTTTGAGTTTACATTTTTGTAAATCATTGTGTATTTAAGTTAACGATAAATTAACGATGAATTAAGTTAAGGAAGAAGTTGATCAATGTTAGTTTGGACGTTACGACTGAAAGGTGAGTTAAACCAAATAATGTTACGGTTACGTGGTTTCTGCTTATTTCTGCCTACCTTGTTTTTAACGGAGTATTCTAAACTAGTTTTGAGTTTACTTTTGTAAATCATTGTGTATTTTAGTTAACGATAAATTAACGATGGATTAAGTTAAGGAAAAGTTGACCAATGTTAGTTTGGACGTTACGACTGAAGGTGAGTTAAACCAAATAATGTTACGGTTACGTGGTTTCTGCTTATTTCTGCCTACCTTGTTTTTTTTAACGGATTATTCTAAACTAGTTTTGAGTTTACATTTTTGTAAATTATTGTGTATTTAAGTTAACGATAAATTAACGATGAATTAAGTTAAGGAAGAGTTGACCAATGTTAGTTTGGACGTTACGACTGAAAGGTGAGTTAAACCAAATAATGTTACGGTTACGTGGTTTCTGCTTATTTCTGCCTACCTTGTTTTTAACGGAGTATTCTAAACTAGTTTTGAGTTTACTTTTTTGTAAATTATTGTGTATTTAAGTTAACGATAAATTAACGATGAATTAAGTTAAGGAAAAGTTGATCAATGTTAGTTTGGACGTTACGACTGAAAGGTGAGTTAAACCAAATAATGTTACGGTTACGTGGTTTCTGCTTATTTCTGCCTACCTTGTTTTTAACGGATTATTCTAAACTAGTTTTGAGTTTACTTTTTTGTAAATTATTGTGTATTTAAGTTAACGATAAATTAACGATGAATTAAGTTAAGGAAAAGTTGATCAATGTTAGTTTGGACGTTACGACTGAAAGGTGAGTTAAACCAAATAATGTTACGGTTACGTGGTTTCTGCTTATTTCTGCCTACCTTGTTTTTAACGGAGTATTCTAAACTAGTTTTGAGTTTACTTTTTTGTAAATTATTGTGTATTTAAGTTAACGATAAATTAACGATGAATTAAGTTAAGGAAAAGTTGATCAATGTTAGTTTGGACGTTACGACTGAAAGGTGAGTTAAACCAAATAATGTTACGGTTACGTGGTTTCTGCTTATTTCTGCCTACCTTGTTTTTAACGGAGTATTCTAAACTAGTTTTGAGTTTACTTTTTTGTAAATTATTGTGTATTTAAGTTAACGATAAATTAACGATGAATTAAGTTAAGGAAAAGTTGATCAATGTTAGTTTGGACGTTACGACTGAAAGGTGAGTTAAACCAAATAATGTTACGGTTACGTGGTTTCTGCTTATTTCTGCCTACCTTGTTTTTAACGGAGTATTCTAAACTAGTTTTGAGTTTACTTTTTTGTAAATTATTGTGTATTTAAGTTAACGATAAATTAACGATGAATTACGTTAAGGAAAAGTTGATCAATGTTATTTAACGTTACGACTGGAAAGGTGAGTTAAACCACCAATGTTACGGTTACGTGGTTTCTCGCTTATTTCCTTAGTTTGCCTTGTTTTTAACGAGTATTCTAAACTAGTTTTGAGTTTACTTTTTGTAAATTATTGTGTATTTGCTAACGATAAATTAACGATGAATTAAGTTAAGGAAAAGCGATCAATTTTTTGTTTGGACGTTACGACCGAAAGCGATAACCAAATAATGTTACGTTACGTGGTTTTGGGCTTTTTTTCTTCTGCTCACCTTGTTTTTAACGGAGTATTCTAACCAGTTTGAGTTTACTTTGTAAATTGGTTGTGTATTTGCTAACGATGCAAATGAATGATGAATTGCTAAGGGAAAAGTTGATCAATGTTAGTTTGACGTTACGACTGAAAGGTGAGTTAACCAAAGGCGAAGGGTTACGTGGTTTCGGTTTATTTGCCATCTGTTTTTAACGGATTATTCTAAACTAGTTTTGAGTTTACATTTTTGAAAAATTATTGCATTTAAGTTAACGATAAATTAACGATGAATTACATGAAGAGTTGACCAATGTTAGTTTGACGTTAATGCCTTAGGCAAGAGTTAAACCAAATAATATGTTGCTATTACGTGGTTTCTGCTTTATTGCCTACCTTGTTTTTAACGGATTGTCTCAAACTAGTTTTGAGTTTTCATTTTTTGTAAAATTATTGTGTATTTAAGTTAACGATAAATTAAATGATGAATTAAGTAAGGAAGAGTGATCAATGTTAGTTTGACGTTACGACTGGAAAGGTGAGTCAAACCAAATAATGTTACGGTTACGTGGTTTCTGCTTATTTCGCCTACCTTGTTTTTAACGGATATTCAGAACCAGTTTCGAGTTTACATTTTTGTAAATCATTGTATTTGGTTAACGATAAATTAAACGATGAATTAAGTTAAGGAAGAGTTGATCAACGTTAGTTTGGACGTTACGACTGAAAGGTGAGTTAAACCAAATAATGCTATTTGTTGCTGTGTGGTTTGGTTTACTGCCTAATCTCGTTTTAATCTTATTATCCTAAACCGCCTTGAGTTTACTTTTTTGTAACTATTGCATTTGCTAACGATAAATCAACGATGAAGGTTAAGGAAAGCGGATCAATGTTGGTTTGGATCGTACATGACTGGAAAGGTGAGTTAAACCAAACAAAATTACGGCTACGTGGTTTCTGTTTATTTCAAGCTCACCTTGTTTTTAACGATCATTCTGCAACTAGTTTTAGCCATTTTGTAAATCTATTGCAAGTATTTAAGTTAACGATAAATTAACGATGACTGGGTTAAGGAAAAGTTGATCTAATGTTAGTTTCAGACGTTACGATCGAAAGGTGAGTTAAACCAAATAATGTTACGGTTACGTGGTTTCTGCTTATTTCTGCTCACTCGCTTTAACGGAGTATCTTTAAACTAGTTTTGAGTTTACTTTTCTGTAAATTATTGTGTATTTAAGTTAACGATAAATTAACTATTGAATTAAGTTAAGGAAGAGTTGGACGAATAAAGCTAGTTTGACGTTGACTGAAAGGTGAGTTAAACCAAATAATGTTACGGTTACGTAGGTTTCTGCTTATTTCGCTCTACCTTTATTTTTAACGATTGTTTCAAACTGGTTTTGAGTTTACATTTTGTAAATCATTGTGTATTTAAGCACCATAAATTAACGAGAATTGCTTAAGGAAGAGTTGATCACGTTAGTTTGGACGTTAGCGACTGGAAAAAGGTGAGCTAAAAACCAACAATGTTACGGTTGCATTTCTACATTCTGCCTACCTTGTTTTAACGGAGCATTCTTAAACTAGTTTTGAGTTTACTTTTGTAAATCATTGTGTATTTTAGCTAATGATAAATTAACGATGGATTAAGTTAATGAAAGTTGACCAACGTTAGTTTGGACGTTACGACTGAAAGGGTGAGTTAAACCAAATAATGTTACGGTTACGTGGCTCTGCTTATTTCTGCCTAACAATTTATTTCAATGGATTATTCTCTAAACCAGTTTTGAGTTTACATTTTTGTAAATTATTGTGTATTTAAGTTAACGATAAATTAACGATGAATTAAGTTAAGGAAGAGTTGACCAATGTTAGTTTGGACGTTACGACTGAAAGGTGAGTTAAACCAAATAATGTTACGGTTACGTGGTTTCTGCTTATTTCTGCCTACCTTGTTTTTAACGGATTATTCTAAACTAGTTTTGAGTTTACTTTTTTGTAAATTATTGTGTATTTAAGTTAACGATAAATTAACGATGAATTAAGTTAAGGAAGAGTTGACCAATGTTAGTTTGGACGTTACGACTGAAAGGTGAGTTAAACCAAATAATGTTACGGTTACGTGGTTTCTGCTTATTTCTGCCTACCTTGTTTTTAACGGATTATTCTAAACTAGTTTTGAGTTTACATTTTTGTAAATCATTGTGTATTTAAGTTAACGATAAATTAACGATGAATTAAGTTAAGGAAGAGTTGATCAATGTTAGTTTGGACGTTACGACTGAAAGGTGAGTTAAACCAAATAATGTTACGGTTACGTGGTTTCTGCTTATTTCTGCCTACCTTGTTTTTAACGGAGTATTCTAAACTAGTTTTGAGTTTACTTTTTTGTAAATCATTGTGTATTTTAGCTAACGATAAATTAACGATGGATTAAGTTAAGGAAAAGTTGACCAATGTTAGTTTGGACGTTACGACTGAAAGGTGAGTTAAACCAAATAATGTTACGGTTACGTGGTTTCTGCTTATTTCTGCCTACCTTGTTTTTAACGGAGTATTCTAAACTAGTTTTGAGTTTACTTTTTTGTAAATCATTGTGTATTTTAGTTAACGATAAATTAACGATGGATTAAGTTAAGGAAAAGTTGACCAATGTTAGTTTGGACGTTACGACTGAAAGGTGAGTTAAACCAAATAATGTTACGGTTACGTGGTTTCTGCTTATTTCTGCCTACCTTGTTTTTAACGGATTATTCTAAACTAGTTTTGAGTTTACATTTTTGTAAATTATTGTGTATTTAAGTTAACGATAAATTAACGATGAATTAAGTTAAGGAAGAGTTGACCAATGTTAGTTTGGACGTTACGACTGAAAGGTGAGTTAAACCAAATAATGTTACGGTTACGTGGTTTCTGCTTATTTCTGCCTACCTTGTTTTTAACGGAGTATTCTAAACTAGTTTTGAGTTTACATTTTTGTAAATCATTGTGTATTTTAGTTAACGATAAATTAACGATGGATTAAGTTAAGGAAAAGTTGACCAATGTTAGTTTGGACGTTACGACTGAAAGGTGAGTTAAACCAAATAATGTTACGGTTACGTGATTGCTGCCTACATTGTTTCTAACAAGGTAGACAGAAATAAGTTACGCTACTGCCTTTTAATAACAAGATTAAAAATGAAAATGTTCTTTATAAAATTTAATTCCTATGAACAAAGAGTGAACTTAAATTCAGGTCTATTAAACTGTCAGTTTTAAATATGCACCTGATGATTGCATAACGCATGTAACTCCGAGTCGTGCCATAGACATAGGACAGTATATATAAATTTCTGGCAGAGTGAATTATGTCATGTTCCTTTTTTCTCACTGAAGGTGCCCAACTGACTCTAATATACTATGTAGTCGACAAAAAACCTACCATGTGCAAAATAATATATATATATATATATATATATATATATATATATGCAGGTCTTATTAAATTTTTGATATAAGTTTTCATGTGTTGTTCTGAATTTTTTTTTCTTTAAGAAGTCAAATTATATCAGGATTGTCCTAAGGTTTTGTTTTTTCGAGCACCTTCGTCTATACTTTTAACCATTATCAAGGATGTGTTACGAAGAAAAATTCATCTTCTCGCTTGCTTTTCTGGAAAGAACTCCGCAATTGAAAGAAACGCTTGTTAACAACGATTTTGCAAATGATTTACTTGACAACCATATCAGGCTTTTTCTTCGTAATGTAACCAATGGCAACTACAAACACGTGAACAAAAATATTTAATATTTAATATTTTCTACAAAAACTATATGCACAGTAATTATAAACAGAACGAATTTTCATTTCGCAACATCATACAAAAATATGCAACACCGGCAAAGTTATACAAGAAAATAAATTACATTATTTGACGACATATAAGACGCACTTTTTTCTTTTTACTAAAACATCTTTTAAAATTTATCTACGTCTTATGTGCCATATGTAGGTTTAAAATTGGTGATAGTCGATTGAAATTACTTACCTGGCAACTCATTAGTTTAGACTTTAGAGTAACTTTCATATACCTGTTGTCGTTAGTTAAATGCTATTATGTTATCATTGATAATATTAATTATATTAATTTCATCACGTTTAATAGTACTGTGTTTCATTAAAATTATATGCAATAAATCCAAATTATATATTTGCAAAATAAATTTGTCTATTAAGGAGACAAATTTATTTTGCAAAACCGGAAATTATCACAAGAAAAAATATTTTTTTTCTTGTGATAATTTCCGGTTGCAATAAAAATCAGAATTTTATATCCTAATTATTCCACTAAGACGTTTACAAGTCACAGGTTAAGATCATATAAAGAAAAATTTTTGACTGAATTTCACCCCTTCAGATATGACAACCGCAAGAAAGAGGTTAAGCTACACTGTTGCGTACAACCTTCATGAGCGGACCTGAAGGAGACTACCACCACCTTTAAATTTGTTGTTTTTCATTTTTTTTTTTCACTTTTTTCAGCGCAGTCTTATCGAATATTACATAAAGTTTTTAAAAATTCCAATATTTAAACAATTTTGAGGTGAGGGGCTCAGTTTCTCATACAACGTTATAGTAAATCGATCCTCCAAACCACTCGCGTTGGAGTCGTTTTTCTTTGGTGGGGGGACACGTTGCTCTTGTTTTTGTCTTTTTCAAGTTTTCTTTAGTTCTTACGATGGCATCTTCCTCGGAAACTCCAAGAATGGCTTTATTCAAAAATTTCGCAAAGGATTCAGTTGTTGAATATGCACAAGCCAAAAAGTTAATTGCACAAGATCGATTTACTATAAGGTTGTATGAAAAACTAAGCCCCACCCCTAAAATTGTTTAAATGTTGAAATTTTCACAATTTTTTTTTTGTCAATCGGAAAGTTTAGGGTTTAATCGATAAGCTTGCACTGAAAAAAGTAAAAAAAAAAAATGATAATCAACAAATTTACAGGTGGCGTTAATGTCGTACCGGCGAGTAGTTCCAAAATGGAGGATCGATTTACTATAACGTTATATGAAAAACTGAGCCCCACTAAAACTATTTAAATATTGAAATTTTTCCAAATTTCTTTTTGTCAAAGTTTAGAGTGTAATTGATTAGATTGTATTGCAAAAAGAAAAAAAAATGAAGAAAAACAACAAATTTAAAGGTGGTGATAGTCTCCTTCATGTAATAAATTATGCTAAAGAGCATGGAAATAGAGCAGCTTCAAAATATTTTGGCCCACCACCTACAGAAAAAAACAGGAAAATAACCTGGCGGTTGCAGGAAAATAACCTACGGGCAGCAAAGAAAGAAACTGTAACCTTCGCCACTCAGCCCCACACTGGCCTGAAATTGAAGAGGAAATTAAAACGTGGGTTGTAGATGAAAGGAGTATAGGCAAAATCGTTACTACGAAAATGATAAGGAACGAGGCTAGAAGATTAGCTAACGAAAAAGGGATTCAGAACTTTATAGGAGCGAAAGGATGGTGTTATCATTTTATGAAACGAGGAGGTTTGTCAATGTGTACAAAAATATCCAGATAGGGAATATGGATGAAGTCTTACTAACGTTTAATGTTCCATTCAACAAAACTGTGAGTATTAAGGGATTCAAGACTATTACAATAAAATCCAAAACCATTGTAAAATCCATTATACGGTCGTTCTTGCATGTTACACTGATGGCACAAAACTTCCTCTTTTTCTGATTTTCAAGAGAAAAACTCTACCGAATGATAAAATACCAAAAGATGTACATGTTCATGTTCATTTAAAAAGGCTGGATGAACGAAACTCGTCTACAATTATGGCTACGCGTTGTATGAGAAAGATGTCCCTTTGGACTACTACGAAAGCCCTATCTACTGGTTTCGTGTAACTGAAGTGGCAGAGTTGAAGACAGAGATAGCGGTTATTCCTGGTGGATTAGCGATTCAGTTTCAACTTTTGGATGTGTTTTTGAATAGACCATTCAAGCAAAATATGAAGGAGCAATGGAGTAGGTAATGCCTGATTACGACTTTACACTTACAGGAAGAAAAAGAAGACCCAGCATTGCACAAGTCTGCGAATAGGAGAATATGGAATAATTTTGGCCATAAATTGTTGTGAAATCTATCAAAAAGTGTTGCATTAGCAATGGTTTCAACAGAACGGAAGATGACGCATTATTTAACTACAGAATGGTAGTACAGAAAATGAGTATCAGAGTTTTGATAACGAAGACCATGAATTTTATGGATTTGAAGATGAATAAAATGTTAATGGGAATTGTACTGTTTTGCTCATTGATTTTTATTTTGTTGTCTTACCTTTGGAGTTAAGAGTTAAGTTAAAGGGAGATAACCAGAAGTGGCATTGCACATGAAATAAGAATGATATACCCCAGTGATTGCAATAAAGGGTTCGGTTCGAAATTCCTAGAAACTGAAGAAGACCGGACCGTACAACGGCAGAAATGTTGTAAACATGGCAGCAAAGATGAGGACAATAGTTCAAATAATGTAAATAGTGTGTACCTTTGGATATAATATTTTTATAGGCTTGTGTTTTCTTTCTTCCTATTATTTTTCGTTTGATTGTAATCATGGCTTGTTTAACCAAAATTATACCTCATAAATATAACCTAGATTGTACCATTTACCAATAATTTTACTAATTTTACTTATTGCTATTTTTTCTTGTTTGCCCTGTTGAAATAAGAGTGCGCCTTATATACCCGTGCGTCTTAAATGCCATCAAATACGGTAATTATCTACTACAAAAAATGAAAAATTGCCAATCTCATTGTCAATAATAATAATTCATCTGCAAAATCTTAACTGCAGCGAACCAGTGTCGCTTACGAATTTATATGTCCTTTGAAGAACTGTGTTCCTCAACAATCCAAATTTGTAAACAATTACATCGGACACACAACCATAAAGTTTCCAAGAAGATTGACATTGCACCTTTCCAACCACAGTGCTAGAACCTACTAGAACCTACCGTGACATACTTGTTGACAATACGCACCCAATAGCATCATCCACATGCAAAAGAAAATAAAAAGAAATGGGACCATTACTAACAAAAAAAGAGAAATTCTAGACTTAATAATATCAGTTTAACTTAATAATATCACGGAGACAATGTGCTTAACGTTTTTAGAACTTAACACATGGCTCTATAAACATAAACTTTATACATATTTATTTACAAGTAAAACAAAATTCATTCTTGATAATTGCTAAAAGTATAGCCGTAAGCGCTCAAAAAAACAAAACTTTTGGACAATTCTTATATAATTTGAGTTCTGAAAAAGAAAATATAAGAACATAGGGAAAATTATAAAAGACTTAATGACAATAGCTTGTCTGTCATTCTCAAGGAAACCTGTATAAAAGTGAGATTGCTGCCCCCCCCCCACATATATATATAAAGATATATATGTGTATTTTTGGTACAAATATCTGTTAAAATGTTATTTTCTTTTTCGTTTAATTTAGACAGCAATTAATCTATCGCACCTATATATATATATATATATATATATATATATATATATATATATATATATATGGCATTTACATACATACATATATATATATATATATGGCATTTACATATATATATATATATGGCATATACATACATACATACATACATATATATATATATATATATATATATAGAGAGAGAGAGAGAGAGAGAAAGAGCATATATATAACATTTCAATATACAAAAATTACATAGACATAAAACTTTAAATTACATTTTAAATAATAATAAGAAAATATTATTCAAGTACTGAGAGATTAAACGAAAGAGGCGAAATTCATAAGTTTTAGTAGTAATATTTGCGTCGAAAGGAAAGAAAAAAGACAGAAAGAAAGAAAGAAAGAAAGAAAGAAAGAAAGAAAGAAAGAAAGAAAGAAAGAAAGAAAGAGGGAAATTAAGGGAGTGTGAAAGAACGAGGCAAACGTATAAAGATATCTGTATCAGTCATGATCTAAGAATTTACGTATTTTTTTCTATGGCAACATGTGGTCCTTGATTCACATTTTTAAAAAAATTAGATTAGAATTATTTATATGATTTAAGATGTCATGTTTTTCTAAGGGGCATACGTTACATCTGTTTCTTTTTGCATTGTAAGATTTGCTTTTAGCCACGATTTTCCAGGTAATAATTTGATTGTTATTGCTGCTTTTTAATTTCCAGTAATATATCCATAAAGCAGCGCTTTTACTGTATTTACTATTGTTTAAAGACAACACGATTATTGAAACGGTATTTCCACGTGTTAGCAGTTACTCCAAAATAGAATTTAAAATGATCATCATCCGAATAGTTGCAAGCTCTATAAATAATACTTTTAGACATACACTGGACATTCAATGGGCAGGTCTTATTTTTTCGGTAGTTGAAATTTCTTTTAGAAGAGTCATTATTATTAATAGTAGCGTAGGTACCTCCACTCGGATCGATAACAAAGGCAGATAGTATGAATAAAAAAGGTTCCAAACTTAATAAAATAAACTTTTTTCCTCAAAATGTTTATATTATTATTAAGAGGAAAGTTCAAAGTAGTTTTTAATTATTTTTAAAAATTTTTTAATCCATTCTAACATTTTCGAAATTTTGGCAGAAGTTTTGTTTTGATTGATTTTAGCGGCTAAGAAACGTTTACTACTGTTTTACAATAGACGCCAATTTTTTGCATTTGCCACTTTTTTTTAGGTTAAAAACACATTAATTTGGAAATTCTCGCAAAAATCAAATAATACTAAGTAGCGTAAGTGATATTATTAAGGTGGGTCGAGTATTTATTTGTTATCGTATTATGTTCTAAAATATATTTATCTCTGTTCAAAAGAAACTGTAACTCACTTTAACATTGCTTTTGTTGAAAATCTCTTTAGTGTGGTGAATGGTAGAAATTTTTGTGAATTAAATTTGGGAAGAATTTTCCGATGTTTGGACATTTCGGCAGAAGAGCGGGTTAAACCAAATAATGTTACGTTCACAAACTTTCGACTTATTTCTGCCTTCTTCATTTTTAACAGAGTATTCTAGACTAGCGTTGAGGTTACTTTTTCTAAAGCATCAATCTATTTAATGTTAAAGTTGTCAAAAACTTCCTTCTTACCAGAGTTAGTACTTAAACGAAATGGAATTGATTTATCCAAGTTATTGATGATTCTATTGGGGTGATCTGATACCCTATTGATGTATATGTGATTGTGTGAATGTTTAGCGTACGGTTTGTATAGGTCATAGTTCAGGTCAAAAGTTACATCTAATTCATATAACTATATATATATATGTATATGGCAGTTGTGAAAAAACAGTAGCTAATCAAGTATCTACACACCGTTCATTCACTAATGAATCTGAACACTCTAGATTACTGGCGTGTGTTTATATTGTATATAACACGTAAAAGTCCGTCTTCCTCTACCGAGCGCCCATAGCTTAGAGGTAGAAACGCCGACTGATGTCAGTTCGGTCGGGTTTCAGTTATGACTAGAAGCAATTGGATATCTAACCGTACTGATGCGCTGTGATTAGCGAAACCTGATCTGTCTGCGGATTGTATATATACCATATATAAACCATATTATATATATATATATATATATATATATATATATATATATAAATGTTTGTTTTTCTTTATTTTGTCGACTGCAGTATATTATCGTTGTGTCAGTTGGGCATCGTCCGTGAGTAAAAAAAAAAAAATAACATGACGCAACTCATTCCGCCAGAAAATTTTAAAACAGCATACTGTAGTGCTTCGTAGTTGTAATGGAATCTCCAATACGATTATTTGAGATCCTGTTGTATCCCGAGAGGGGATAAACAGAGAAAGAATAGTGCAAGAAATAACTCTTAACACTGAGGATATATAAATAGAGATTTATTATACCTCAGTACAATAAACCAAATACAAGTACACCAACGAACAGTTAACACGAATAACAATTAAGAAGGCAATGTCTTTGTATAGGACGTATGCGTCCGTCTTGAGAAGAAGGCTTCCGTCTAGTGACGTCGAACTCTCGTCTAAGTCCGATAGCTCTCGGTCACTCCCGTGTAATGACGAATAATCTCGTATAGTCACGAGCACTCTCGAGCACACTCTTATAACCCTGTAGTTCGTTCTCGTCTAAGTCTTTTATAACTCGGGCCATACCCATTCCTGGGTAGTACAGGATATTTCACTCCAACAGTGTTAATTTGAGGATAGTCCAGTGGATTCGGAAAAAGTTGGATGAGTCTAATGGTGAATTACGAATGTATGGCGGCTCGAAAAACAAATTCTGATCGTTATGATAAAAGATGTCTTGAATTTTTTGGTGAGGGCCTCAGTTTCATCATAGAGGCTCAAATCAAGTTCTTTAAAGAGGTAGTGCTGCTCTGGGTCAAGCATGTGGCTGCTGAAAGTTCCTATGACTGACAACAGGGCTCCGCACCATGCAACACAAGCGGGAGATCCTAGACATTTTGCTGTCAAACAATTTTTACGCCTCTTTCACACTTTACATTAGGTCACTTATTTCCTCAGACTGCAAATACACTGATTATTATGCGTGGGTGAGAGACCAACAAAACTCTTTGTACCACCAAAGATGAACTAAAAGCAAGGATTATGGCAACATTCACCAACTTAAGCAAGGAGAGCGTTTAGAAGAGACGCAGGATATTCCGAATTCGTCATGGTTGAATTCAGTGTAGGTTTTATTGAATAAATTGACTTTTTCGTATTTCATTATACGTATTTTTGTATAATTTTGGTAAATATGTTAAAATGAAATGTCACTGTTACTTTCATTTTTGCGTCATTTAGACGACTAATAACTGCAGTGTACTCTCTCTCTCTCTCTCTCTCTCACTCTCTCTCACTCTCTCTCACACTCTCTCTCTCTCTCTCTCTCTCTCTCTCACTCTCTCTCTCACTCTCTCACTCTCTCTCTCTCTCTTTACTCTCTCTCTCTCTCACTCTCACTCGCTCTCTCTCTCTCTCTCTCTCTCTCAGTCAGTCAGTTAATTGAGGTACGTGATAGAGGCTTAGGTGAGCATGTCTCTTTCAAGACATGATTGACTAGTCAGATTTTCCATTACCTTAAGCGGTAGACTGGTTAGCAGCCAAGGTCATAGAACCCAATCTGTTTTGCTATTAAATCCATAGCTAGAGGGAGACGAGATGGATTAATAGTTTCCCAAGTTCGTAAATGAATGAAACGAATTTGACTGGAATTCGAATTCGGTCTCCGATTTTTCATTCAGAGCAGATATCCATTACACCACACACACACGCGCGTGTGTGTATGTTATGTGCGTTGTGGTATATATATATATATATATATGTGTGTGTGTGTGTGTGTGTGTGTGTGTGTGTGTGTGTGTGTGTGTGTGTGTGTGTGTGTGTGCGCGCGTTTTTTATTTGTGTGTGTGTGTTTGTTTGTGTGTGTGTGTGTTGCTTAATAAAGATTTTATTGCATATTATAAAAGGGAAAAGGGATTTCACACCCACACATAGACACACACACACACACACACACACACACACACACACACAAATAAAAAACGCGCACATATTTTCGCCCCGCGAAAAAGTAGAGATGATGCTTTAAAATTACGAAATAAAACAAATTCCCTTAGCTTACATTTGTTTGCTTCATTGATGTGTCTGTCTGTAAAGGGATGCTTGAAACGTTTTGACTACAATGAAATAGAACGGCGCTTATCGTACGAAAACCCGGAGGGACAGGAATTTCTAATCATTATATGAATCAAACACTGAAACCTTTAGCCTTAACAGTTTTATTATATTTCCGTCTAACTAAAGTGAACTCAGCGCCTGTATTCGAAACCCCCCTTCAAATAAGTCACCCCATAGAATCGGCTGTAAAAAATAACCATTGTTTATTAATAATTTCGATCCTTATTGAATGCTACATACATTCGGCCTTGTGTCACACCTTTTTGTTTTCTACGGATTATTAACCCTATGCAGGTTATTTAAAGCCAGAAAATATTTATTTTAAATTTGCTGGGGTGAGATCATAATTATTTTGTGATACAATCTTACTAATTAACCCATAGTTCAAGGGAGAAGGAATGGATTCATATCTTTTCCATGAATATTTGCAAATAAGTGAATATAACGAACCCAACTAGACTTAGAACTCTGCTCTTGGTTTGACAATTCCGAGTCATTATCTATTACATAACCCACTTATCCAAGCTTAAAGTACCTGGTATTCCCAAGTGATCACCCATTTAAGTTCTAACCAGGCTAAACCTTGCTTAATTTCGGTGATCATACGGAAACCGGTGTTTTAACTTGATATACCCGTAAATCTTTAAATAAATGAGTTTAGCATCCAGCTTTACTTAAAACAATAACTAATATGAAGATCTCAACCAAAATTTAAAAGACAATCATCTATCGCCCTGTTCACACTCCACCCACGTCTATTAAACAGGTTAAGAGGCTCATCCCTTGTTCCCTGTTTAGGATGTAGTTTCCGGCTTTCTCTTTTCCAATCTTTTCACTATTACGTAGCCCCCTGCACATCAGTGGCATTACCGCCTTGTTCGGGGTGATACGATTAAAAAAAAATCCAGAATATTAAGATATTCTGTTAATATATCTAAATATTGATTTTCAGAAAATATATTATTTGATTAAATTTGTCAGTATAAAAAAATCAATTGATGAGAATTCAAACTACCTTTCAAAAGCGACTAGGTTGACTTGCCATATATCTTGAAAATAATAGCAGTATGACGTCTCATTATTTTCAAATTATACCTTGAAAATAATGGCAGTATAAATAGTTTCATTATTTTCAAATTATACCTTAAAAATAGGGTAGTAAATAGTTCTATTTTTCAAGTTATATCTTTAAAATAATAACAATATTATTTTTTAATCATTTCACCCCAAGAAAGGCATTCCACTACCACTACTGGCAAGGGGTTACATAGGGGGAGGTGATGAGAAAGAGTGGTTAAATATAGGAAATGTCAGAAGGAGAGTGATAGACGGTTAGTGATACAGAGGATGAAGGTTGGGTAGGTGGGAAGAGTGTTTGAGAGAATGGATGCGAGTTAGTGTGTTAGGTGTCTATTGACCTTACATTTAAACTCCTGGAGATTGTAGCTGTCGGGGAAGCAAGCATGCGGAAGGGAATTCCACAGGCGGGAAGTGCGAGAAAAGAAGCTGTTGGAGTAGAAATTGCGGTTACATTTTATAGGTTTCACTGTAAAAGAGTGGGACCTAGTTGCTAGTCTAGTATCTCGTGCAAATTCGTAACTAGGGGGCACCAGTGATCTAAGTTCATCGGAGCAGAAGCCGTGAAAGTATTTATAGAAGAGGCAGAGGGAAGCTACGTCACGCCGGTGAGAGAGTGACTGCAGGCGGTCTGCCAAGTCGTTATCGATCACATTACAGACTCTCCGTTGTATTTAAAAGTTGTACTGATTTCAAGTTAAATCTTGAAAATAGAATCAGTTGTAAAGTTGTAAATCATAATGTGAAAATGCTGAAAGACATGTTTAAGCTGAATAATATATCAATAGAGTTTATAATGTCAGTAAAACGATTCCTTAGAACAAATGAGGAATCTATATGCTAAATAAAAAAAAACATAATTAAATTCGCTCTGTATAACTTGGTCTCACACTTTCAGCGGACCTCAAATGTAATGACTATATCGAATCCATTGCTAAATCCACTGCTATGAAAGTCGGTTCTTTGTGTAGGGCCCGGAAGTTTTTTCCGTCTAAATCTATCCTGCACATTTATAAATCTACCATCCGCCCGTGCATTGAATACTGCTGCCATATCTGGTCGGGTGCCCCTGCTGTTCTCCTCGGGCTTCTCGATAAGGTTCAGAGGAGGGTCTGTAATGTGATAGATACCGACTTGGCAGACCGCCTGCAGTCTCTCTCCCATCGGCGCGACGTGGCTTCCCTGTGTCTCTTCTATAAATACTTTCACGGCTTCTGCTCCGATGAACTTAGATCACTAGTGCCCCCTAGTTACGAATTTGAACGAGATACTAGATTAGCAACTAGATCCCACCCTTTTACAGTGAAACCGATAAAATGCAGCCGTAACTTCTACTCCAACAGTTTCTTTCCTCGCACTTCCCGACTGTGGAATTCTCTTCCAAACGATTGCTTCCCCGACGGCTACAATCTCCAGGAGTTTAAATGTAAGGTCAATAGACACCTCCTAACACACTAACCTGCTCCCATTCTATCAAACACTCTTCCCATCTGCCCAACACTCATCCTCGCTATCCTTACTCATCTGTCACCTTCCTCCTGACATTCCCTATGTCTAATCACTCCTTCTCTTTACCTTCCCCTATGTAGCCCCATGCGCAATAGTGGCAGTGGATTGCCTTGTTTGGGGTGAGATGATTAAAAAAAAATAACTTACTACATCAATGTGAAACAGATGATATATATAATTAAGAAATATATAATTTCCAATTCTTGTAATCAATGGAATATTTCTTATAGTCATTATTTCCGTACGTCAATGCTCATTTTCAACGGCACTGATCATGGAGAAAGTAAAAGTAGAAATGAAGTTTTCAATGGAGTAAAGGTATAAGGAAAAATATATTTCGGAAGAAAAATTTATACGAATAAAACTTCTAAGTTATTATGTACAACGGTGATTCATTTAAGTTCTTAGTTGGGCAAGGTTATTAAATGAATTACTAACCGAAATTATGACGATATAACGTTGTAAATAAGCAATTATTGTAGAAGTATTAGATTCAGGTTGTTGAGAAGGAAAGCAATTAAATTGAAAAATAAGTATTTATTGTGTAAAATAGGAGTTGATAGATTTGCCTATCGTCGACACTCCCCCCAGGTGCTTTAAACAGAACTAGAGGTTTAGCCCTTGTTACCTGTTTAGAACTGGGTTTCCGGTTCTTATTAAAGTCTACTTCTAACGTCTCGCCTAAAACTCTTTTTTTATTTACTATTATTTAAATTTTTTCTTCAATAGTAATAGATATGCTTGCCTATCGCCCAATTCACTCTTCTCTCAGGTCTACTGAGCAAGTGTAGAGGTTTAACACTAGTTTCCTGTTTAGGATTGGGTTTCCAGGTCCTTCTGATGTTTACTTCAACTTTCTCCTGCTAACGTCTCCGCCTAAAACTCTGAACATTCATTTACCTTATTTTTTCTCAGTAAGAGTAGATAGATTTGCCTATCATCCGGTTCACATTTCTCCCCGTTCTTTTGAACATGGGTAAAGTTTTATCGCTTGTTTCCAGTTTCTGGTTCCTTCTAAAATCTTTTTATTCTTTTTATGATTGGGTTTTCGGTTACCACTAAAATCGCATTTTTTTCCCAAAGTATTAGCTTCTAAAATTTTTGTGGATGTCTTTATGTGTCGTGTCCCGTCTTGATGAAGGCGATCATGACTCACCACGACTTCCTGTCTTTTGTGGTTCTTAATAAAACATTTTTTGTTATTCCTACTAAATCCTGTTCTGCAATATTCATAGTATGGACGAATGATATACTTATAAGCATGTAAGATAGATTCTCGAGAGAAAAAAAAATGAATTGAATATGTTATAAGCTGTTTTCCTCTATCCTTTTTGCCCTTAATATGTCTTGTGAGTATCAGATTTTTCAAACATTTCTTCCTCATTATGTGCTGCTGAAATTTCAACAGTAACATCCTGTTGTCAGGTATATGTTCCCTTTTTGTTTTCATTTTCCCTAAAACCTCGTCATTGCTCACATGTTCGATTCATCCAGGCAGTAAATGTTTTTGTGTCTAATGTCAGAAAATAAATACAAACGAAAGGCAATAAATACATAAATAAAATAAAGATAAATAAAGTTAAAAAAAATACTGGAATTAAAACCAGGATAAAATGTTTTACAACAGAATAATCTGTCTAAAAAAAAAAGTCTATTTTATTAGATAATAAGATCTAGAATCAGAGTTTTTTCAAATTTAACATCTGATTTACCTTTTACTATCTGATTTAGGCCACCTGTTGATAGTAGATACAGAAAGAAAGGTAAAAAAATCTGCAGAAGGTAGTGAAGGAAAGCATGAAGAAAGGACTAAATATCAAATTGCAAGAAGACAGAATGCATGGTTGTTAGCAAAGGGATGAGCCCAAAGATCTAATTGAAAATCAGAAATACCAAAATCAACCAAGCTCAAAAATTTATATATTTGGAAAGTGTTCTAAAAATGAGGTACTGAAATCTGAAATCACATAACCACAGATGTATTCCAAAAGCTAAGCAGTTTATTAAGAAATAGAAAAGCTTCGACTGAAACAAGGAAATAAGTACTAAACTGTTATGCGATATCTGTCCTTCTGTATGGCAACGAGTGCTGGACATTCTTCTCAAAGTTGAAGAGACCTGAAACAACAGAAATATGGCTCTACAGAGAGATGCTGAGTATGCCATGGACCAAACATGTGAGCAAGGATGAAATTTTAGAGAAAATGCAAAAAAAAAAAAAAAAAAGAGAGAGAGAAAAATACTTAACATCAAAAAGAGACAGCTGAGGTTCATAGGGCACATAATAAGAAAAGAGGGATTGGCGAATCTGATACTAACAGGACTGATTGAAGGCCAGAGCGATAGAAGAAAGCAGTGCATCAGATACTTACTGAGCTTGAGTAAATAAATGGCGGAACAGGGTTTAGGAGAAATAACAGAAAGACAAAATTTATTAAAATCTATAAGAGACATGACGTTGTGGAGAGCCATGATCGTCTACATCCTGAAGTGACACGGCACCAAATGAAGAATAACTTTCCATTTTCTGGCTCCATGCTTAATATATAATTGTTCTACATTATAATGTATATTCATGCCGATAATGGCTGTGGAAAAGTTCTAAATTATACTGTATATTAAAATCATTTTACCAGTTGGGCGTGAATATCAACAACACACTAATATTTTTCCGTTTCAAATTTACCATCATTTATTAACGCATTTTAGGGGACTGAATTCAATACTTCCGGCTACACCATTTCAGTACATTTGCTTTAAGCGCCCTAAGAATGCTCTATAATAAAGATATAACTTTTTGTTTTGCTTTGATTCAGAAATCTGATGGCGGAACAGGGTTTAGGAGAAATAACAGAAAGACAAAATTTATTAAGATCTATAAGAGACAGGACGTTGTGGAGAGCCATGATCGCCTACATTCTGAAGAGACACGGCACCAAATGAAGAATAACTTTTCATTTTGTGGCTCCCTGCTTAATATATAATTGTTCTGCATTATAATGTATAAAAATCAAAATATTTACGTACAGAACGTTTAAAAGAAACATGTTACAAAATGATAAGCCCCACAGTTTGATAAGGCGAAATTGGCAGCTGATCTAAAAAAATGACCTACAATCTGTTGTTAAATGAGGCAAGGAATGACTTGATAATTTTAACACCTCCAAAACAAAACTGATCTCTATTAATCATCTGAGAGACCACTTTCCGCCTTCCATCAGCATGACTGATGCTATCCCCCAGGAGAGTCGCTCATCGCACCAATTTGGACTAACTTTTTCTGATGACATAAAATGGAAAGATTATATTTAATCAATTGCTAGGTCTACTGTTAGGAAGTTTGGTTCTCTGTGTCTTGCTAGACATTTTTTTCTCGCGAGAATCTATCTTACATATTTATAAGTATACCATTCGTCCATACTATAAATATTGCTGTCATATATGGTATGGTACGCCTGCATTATATTTAGAGATTATTGATAAATCCCAAAGAAAAATTTGCAATGTTATTGGCCTGATTTCTCCTCTTGTCATCGTCGTAATGTACTTTCTGCATGCACCTTTAATTACATTAACGGTAATTGTTCTAAGGATCTGCCCTCTATGGTACCTAGATTTTATGAATTTAAGCTTAGTGCTAGATTGGCGACAAGGTCTCATCTTTTTACAGTTGAAATACCTTGATCTAACCGTAAGTTCTAGGCTAACTTCTTGCGTGTGGAAACTTATCCGGTTTCTTTGTTTCTAGCGACATTTTTCCTCAAATATTGACGTTTATTCTTTGTTTTCGATTCACGTTGCTGACTAACGACAGTAGAATGACGGCGTTGCGATAAAAAGCATCTGAATTTAAAATGAAAGAAATATTTGTCGAATGAGTCTTCTTCTATGTGCCATGTTCCTTCGGGACGTAATCAATCACGACATTCCACGTCTCCTTATCCCTGGTAGCTCTTAGCACGCTTTCTCCTGTTACCCCACCCAAACCCCGCTCTGCGATCCACCTGCTCAGGCCCTTCAAATATGTTATCCATTGCTTTCCTCTGTTTCTCTTGCCCTATATCTAACCTGTTAGTATCAGATTCTCCAAGCCTTCTTTCCTCATCACATGCCCCAAGAACTTTAGCTGTCTTTTCCTGATGTTCAGTATTAATTTCCTTTTTATTTCCATCCTTTCCAAAACATCATCATTGCTAACATGCTCGATCCATGATATCCGCAGCATCCTTCTGTAGAACCAAATTTCAGTTCCCATCTTCATTTTTTTTATCTTGTTTAATATTTCCAATTCAGATTTTTTGTTTTATTATTTTTTTCAATGGTTTCTAACCGAAATAGATTAATGTTGAATTTATAACGTAATGTAGAGTTTTTAATGTAAAATTTTGCATAGCCCAGTATTTCCACCATTCTCCTTGTTGCTGTCTGTCTGTCTGTCTTTCTCTCTCTCTGTATATGTATATCTATATATATCCTTTTTTTATTCACGATTAATTGCTGCGAAGTTAGCAAAAGATCGAAAAGGTTTTGTCTTTAAAAATATTGTTGAAAAATCAAAGAAAATTTTAAGCTTTTTCTAGGTACCTCTAAAATAATCGCTGAAAAAACAGTATGAAGGAAAAGGCCTCAAACTAAATGAAAACAAAGTTTTACCGGCAAAATGTTTATGTTATCATTAAGAGGATAGATCGAAGTATTTTTTAATTATTTTAAAAAAATTTTCTAATTGTTTCTAATAGGTTCATTTTGTGGTAGAAAATCTTTTTTTCTTTCGTCAGTGCGAGGTCTAAATTAACGCCAGAGTTTATTAAGTCAAAACGTAATATTACACAAGGCATTTTTGACTGTGAAAGGCACATTATGAAATTCTTGCAAAAGTCAAATAATGGTCAAATTTTGATTAAAATTTCAGGACTTATTCATAATTGACTGGAATCAGTTTTGAAAGGATTATTTTTAGAAAATATTAGTAAATATATATATTTTTTACATATGTTACCTTCCACCAATTAATTTCCAGAAATGCCGAAAAATGCGACTAGGTCCGCCAATATAGGTAATTTTAATTTAATTCAGGAGTCATTGGGGAATACTGATCAACTGTCTTTTTTTCATCAAAATCTGCTCTATTTTAGAAGATCTACTCTGAATTGCGAAAACAAAAATGCAATAAAACTATGCCATTTTTTATTTGGATAAACTTTTAATTGCTTTTATAAAAATCAATTAAAATGATATCATAGACTGAATAGAAAAAAGATTTTCCATTAATAATGAATTTTTACAATAATTATTTTCATTTTTATTATTTTTGATTAAGTAATTTCTAAAGTTTCAAAAGTTTCTTAAAATTTCCTCCTCCTATGTTCACGCGATTTTGTGAAATTAATGTGTGGCGAATATATTTACTTATCGAAAAATCTAAAAGCTTAATATAAATAATGCTGCTCATTTTTTAAAAATTAAAACATTTTAATTTTCAGCATGTTGATTACTCGTATTTTGTTTGTACGGGTGGCCGTACGCGATATTTATCATTAAAAGGTCACGTGATTCAAGGGTTGTCTTCCATTACATGATGAAAAAAATTCGTATATAAAACTTTTTTTTTACACCAAATTCGTCTTCCATGCTTTTGGCCGTCTACTGTAAATCATCCATTATTGTCTCCTGATAAGGCGATCACAGCTGTGATAACAAGGCTACCGTAATTGAGAAACTCTTTTTTGGAAACATTTCAGGCAGTAAGCAATTAATTCTAGTTTCAAGTGAACTTAAGGTAAGTTTAAATTAGGTAATTTGAATAAAATAATGTGTCAGTGAGGTGTATTTTATTTTTGTAAGATTATCTAAAACCGAAAATGCTTCTGTTTACAATCGATGAAAAATTGTGGAAAATTTGACATTTTAAAAACTTTTTTTTAAAAATCTAGAATATTTTTGATTCCGAGCAATATAGTTTCGGTTTGAAATACACCAGGGTATTTTGCTTCCTGTAATTAGTAAATTTAATCTCTTGGATTTCAATTTAAGCTATAATTATAGCTCCAGGAAAACTTTTTATTTTAAAAAATTCTATTTAAATTGAGGTATCGAAAATTTGAGTGGAGGTACCTACTTTTTTCTATCTACTGGTAACGAAATGCTAATCTTTGGTTTTGCAGACGGTGTTCTCTCTTTTACCAGTTTAGACGAATTAAAAAAAAGAAAACTTTTTCCTTTCCAGTTTTTGTCGAATGATTAAAAAGTAAAAACAGTTTCATTTAAAAAATTAAAAAATAAAAACGAAACATTTAATTTAAATCAGTGAATTAAATTCTATTGATATTAGAGTTTACTAAATAAATAAAAGATTGCTAATTTAAAATTAATTTGTCAAATTTAAAATTACATAAGCACAAATATATAATAACCATCTTCCTAAAAATATTAAGATTTCAAATCTATAAGTTACAGCGATTTATCTACAAAAAAAAAAACACTTTATCACAGACAAGAAACGATTATTAATTTTCGACTAGTGTTTCTTTCATCTTAATCTCAGATATTTTTATTACAATACTCGTACCATCATTTTACAGCCACAATCAGTTAGTCAGTTAATTGCCATACTTGATACACGCTTGGGCGATCATGTCTCTTTAGAGACATGACAGATCAGGCAGAAAATTTTCCCGCAGTATGTTGCCATTACTTTCTGCGGTTGACTAGTTGCCAATGAAGACTATAGAATCTAGTTTGCCATGCTATTCAACCCATAACTATAGAGAGAAGTGATGAATTAATACCTTTCTCAAGGGTATTTGTAGGTAAGTGAATGAAACGAATTCAACAAAAATTCGAACGCGGCTCTCCGATTTCTCATTCCGAGCCGATATCCACTGCCCCAGAAGGGGTGCCATTCGTTAGACTCAGTCAGTGACATAGCTGCATGTTTTGAAGTATCACGCAGTAGAAACAAATTTGCGATATCAAATACAGTTAAAGACATGTTATCACAGATAAACTATTAAACATGGACAGAAAATCAAAAGAAAATGGCGCTTTAATTAGATTCAAACTCTTCAGACTAACGAAATCTAAACAGTTCAACTTAGAATTTAGATTGTTCTAATACTTTGCATGAATAAAGATGGTTTATATAAGTTAATAAAATTATGGCCCTTTTTTAAAAAATACTTACGACATATTACTCTAGGCTATATATATATATATATATATATATATATATATATGAGTTGGATATATGGATTGAAATCCGACAATATGAATAATTTAATAATTTAAGAACAGGGAGATAAAATGTGTCTTTAATGTAATGTGCTTTACTTTAAAAAAAACTCTGGAAAAGCTTTTAAAATGAAACGTGTTAGATCAAAGGCATTTTCCAACCTGTTCTTTAATTATTCTGTCTGTCTGTCTGTCTGTCTCTCTCTCTCTTTATATATATATATATATATATATATATATATATATATATATATATATATATATATATATAATATAATATAATATTATATTATATTATTTTATTATATAAAAGTTATTTGTAGTGGATGTCTGTACTTGAGTAGAAGCTCCGTTTATTTATTAAACAGTATGGGTATGCACTATAAGTGATAAAATCTAACGGATTAACAAATAAAAATATATCAGAAATAGTAGGAGGATTTGAAATAATTAAGAAATTCATCGAGTGTTTTTTTATTCGACCTCAACAGAATGCAGAAAGCACTGGACGGCCGTTTCGTCTTATATTTGGGAGTCATCTGCTATCAAGAATCGAACCCATACAGTTTTGATTATTAGGCTGATGCCATACAAACTGTACCACGGGCCCTGGGGAGGAAGAGGTAACGAATTAAACTCGATGACGCGCCGCTCGTTCACAAATTCCGTGGTGGAACTCATCCAAGCTCCTTTACCCGTAGGACGTTGCTTCCCAGAGCCACTACTTCTCCAACACAAGTCGCTAAATCCATAGCAAGTTACGTGGTTGAAGTACAGAGATATGATTGAAGTAGTAGGAGGATTTTAATAATTAAGTAATTCATCGAGCTTTTTATTCGACCATAACAGAATGCAGAAAGCACTGGACGGCCGTTTCGTTCTACATTTGGGACTCATCAGCAGTGAGCATCCGCTACCAGGAATCGAACCCAGACAGTTAGGATATTAAGCAAACGTCATATCAGCTATACCACGGGCCCCGGAGAAGTTACGAATTAAACCTCATGACGCGCCGCTCGTTCACATATTCCGTGATGGAACTCATCCAAGTTCCTTTACCCATAGGACGGTGCCTCCCAGAGCCACAACTCTCACTCCAGAGCATTATAAGCCGGTTTAAGCAACGATATAACTGAAATTGAATTGAAGCCCAGACAGTTAGGTTATTAAGCAATCGTCATACCAACTGTACCACGGGACCCGGTGACGAAGAGGTAACTAATTAAACTTGATGACACGCCTATGGGTAAAGGAACTTGGATCGTTGCTTGAACCAGCTTTTAAAACTCGATGAATATATATATATATATGTGTGTGTGTGTGTGTGTGTGTGTGTGTGTGTGTGTGTGTGTGTGTGTGTGTGTGTGAAAGGTGTATGTATATAAATTTAAATATATATATATGCAATTTGTTATACATATTATATTATTTATATATAGATTATATATGCGCGGTACTTATTTGAAACATTCAATATTAGTGATAGCGCTAACATATTTATCTAGATAGGTGTGAGTTTGTGACCCTGGGTTTCACGCTTTTGCGAACGTCTGACGAACGCAAAAGCGTGAAACTCAGGGTCACAAACTCACACCTATCTATCTATCTATCTATCTATCTATCTATCTATCTGGTGTTTCAAAAATAGATGGCATAACTTCAGGATTGTGTTCCCTATTCTAAATATGGAAAAAGCTCCCTATGTCCGTAAAAGCTTGTTTTCCGAGTTATAGGCTTTTCAAGCATGTCCTAACCGCAATACTTTTATCTCCCACAGGTGGCACCTAACAACCAGATAAACAGTCAGATCGCTATTTTGCCGGCTAATCGGACAGGACTTTGTGTATTTTACTCCTGAAATCAGCACACGACAGTTGGTAAGGCAAGTGGCTATTCCCCATTCGTATGTCCGGAGAGTATTGCGAGAACAACAGTTGTACATATATCATCTACAACGTGTACAGACGTTGTCACCAGAAAATTATCCTGCATGTGTTGTGTTCTGTCAGTGGTTTTTACAGCAGCGCAATGCAATTCCGCTGCTAGAGTCTCGCTACAGTCGTTAAGAAATTGCTCAAATTTGTTGCTTTTTTTGTTTGATTCACGTTTTTACATTATTAAGCATAATTTGCTGAAAGTCTTTCTTACTTTACCCCAGTTTAAATATTAAAATCGATAAAAAAAAAAATACGTCAATGTCGACAAAATGTGTTACAAAAATTAAAAAGTATGACAGTAAACAACGCAAACCGGAAATAAAAAATAAGCTTCCGGTGCGATTACAACTGATATACAGTTTCCCTAGTAATCCTGCTTAACAGCTGTCTTATGTTAAAAAAAAAAAAAAATTCATCATTTAAGAATTTAGAAATAATTATACTACATTTAATATTAATTATGTATGCTAACAAAGTTGAGGAAAACTAAGGAATTACTAGCTCTATGGTCAAATTTGAAAGGTTTTAGCCAAAATGATTCCTGGTTTAATCCGTCTACCTGAAATATAATTTGATTTTGTGTTTGTTAAATACGCATACAATCGATATATAATAAATATTTGGTTTCATTCTCTGTGTAAAATATATTTATATCTCTTTCTTTTACTCCTGTCCTTTGACTATATTCTTTCTTTCAAAAAACAAAAGGCTGAAACAACATGACTGTTTATACAATTATTAGCAAGTATATTGATGTTCTGGATGTGCGTTGTGGCGCGGTGGATATCGACTCGGAACGAGAAATCGGAGAGCCGAGTTCGAATTCCAGTTGAATTCATTGCATTCACTTACGCGCAAATACCCGTGGGAAAGGTATTAATCCGTCTCTTCCCCCTAGTTATGGGTTAAATAATAGGACAGATTGGGTTCATATAGCCTTGGTCGGCAACCAGTCTACCGCAATGGCAACCTACTGCGGGATAATCTTCTGCCCAGTCAGTCATGTCTCTTCCGAGAAATGATCGCCCAAGCGTGTATCACGTATGGCACTTAACTGACTGACTGGATATAATAAGAATTAAAAAATACGATGATCACTTCGGAATCATTCTATTTATTATTTTGGCCAATTAGAAAAGGGTGTTTGCTGGTTGGTTGTGTTTTGTTTAACCACTTATCAACCTCTAGGGGTTATTTAATCCTGAAACTTAACTATTTTGTATGCAATTTTGTTTTTGAGATAAAAACGGTTTTAGTGATTCAAGTTATACTAATCTAAATTTATTTATAAATGGAATTTTGTCTGTGTGTGTGTATGTGTGTGTGTGTCTGTGTGTGTGTCCGTTACCTATAGACTCCGAAACGGATGAACCGATTTTCTTGCAAATTGACACAGTTGTACTATAAGCGTTTGCGAGTGTTCTCAGCTAGGTTTTGTGTCGAGGTACCCCGATGAATATCGATAATCGAAAAAATCAGGTTATGTGGTCTGATTTTAATCAAATTTCATACACTCATAGACAAAGATATAAGAAACGATATTCAGAAGTTTCAAGGCTGCAGTTCTTACAATACTGCAGAAAATTGATTATATATATATCTAAAAGGCAAGATGTTTATGTGTGTGTCTGTTTATCTGCCTGTATGTCTGTATTTTTTCAGCCTTTTTATTTTAGTTTTTGCTTCGGGTTTGGCTCTAAGTAGGTATAATTGTAGTTCTTAGTCTCAGCCATGATACCATTTACTCAGAGGACTTATTTACCCTTCAAAATTCAGTTTATGACGAAAACAACTTATTTGATATCGATACCAGGAAATCAAAATTTGACTTACATCCATTCATTTTTCTTTCAGTTTACGGTTTCGCTTTAACTGGAAACAACTATTGCTTTTTAGTCTTTCGTGCCAACATCCTAAGATTCTGAGCTCCAGGACCATGGATTAATTTTAAACCTTTCATTACACCCGAGCAACGCCGGGCTATACTGCTAGTTAACCCATAAAGACTTATATTCATACATTTCCCAACAGTATTTGCCCGTAAGTGAATATAACAAACCCAGTTGGAATTAACAATTCCGAACCATTATCGATTATGCCACCCGCACATCCACGCTTACAGCACCTGGTATTCCCAAGTGGTCACTCATTTAACTACTGACCAGGTTCAACATTGTTTAACTTCAGTAAATGTACGGGAATCAGTGTTTCAACGTGAAGTATTATCGGAAGCGTGGTTGATCTTTTCCGTCAAAATAATTTTTTAAAATTTGCTTTATTACACATAGCATTCTAGCAAAATAGGGTTTGACATGAAACTGCGTATTTAAAAAAATAAAATAAAATAAATGATGTATCATTGAATTCTTCCATAAAGAAAAAAATGACATTTATCTATGTTTGCAGAATGCTTATAGAGAGCACTCACCGAATGTAAGCAGGACAGTGAGCAATGCATTTTCCGATGTAGGTTTTGGTGGTGCTGCACAACAGTCAAACGATGAAAGAAAGAGGACTTTACAAACACATAATTAATCGCGGTGACTATGTGGAAAAATGGTCTTTCATGAGTGAAAACATTGTCTTCCCTGTAGCTGTTATAGTTTCTGTCAATATAAGTTGATGGCATTACGTTTAGAGCTCTCATCATAAGTTATCGGTGTGCGGCGGAGGAAGGCAGATTTTAGCGTGTTAAAGACACAATATAAACAAAGGATATATATATATATATATATATATATATATATATATATATATATATATTGCGTATATGTACATATACATTTGTATGTATTTTCCATTTCTGTCTGTTTGTCTGTCTGTCTGTCTGTTTGTCTCTGTCTCTCTCTGTCTCTCTCTGTCTGTCTCTCTCTCTCTCTCTCTCTCTCTCTATATATATATATATATATATATATATATATATATAATATATTACCAATTTGATAAATGGAAATATTGTATGAAAGGAGAGTAGAGATTTGAAAATGCATTTCGCCAGTTAAGGCTTCATCAGATCCAAGACGAAAGAGAGAAAAGTATGTATGTGTGTATTTGTATTTGTTTAAAAAATAATGAAACTTATTTACCCTGAGCTGACATTTCTTATGAAAAAAGAATTAAAAAGAATAAAAAAAAAGAGTGACTTTTGAAAAAGTCCTTATTACATTTCTTATTCCAAATCAAAACTTTTTTTTTAAAATTTTCTCAACTTTTTTTAAGGATTAAAGTTAAATTCGTATTTTCCTTATCGGAATGGCTCGAAAATCAGAATATTATATAACCATTTCTGAAATGAATCATGCAATAATTCCATTTATCAAATTGGTAACTTCAAACTCTGTCAGTATTTCAGTATCTCGTTAAATATAAGCACACACACCAACATACACTCCCCCCCCATATATATATATATATATATATATATAGTGTTGAGCTGTGATAGTTTTTGGTGCCTAGATTGGTGATTTTCAGCAGTTTTACTAATCAAAGGCACTTTGCTAAGCAGATTTTTTAACGCCAAGTGCTCGATATCGGGTTGGAGATAGAGCGTTCATAGTTTTAGATTAAAGAATTTGTCACTTCAACTGAGCAGTTTCATGCCGATTTCGAAGTTTCAGTGGACACCGTTATGATGTCGTCACTGATCGGGGCAGGTTTTTTTTTCTGCTGAAAAGAACAAAAAACAAAAAAAACAGCTTCAGTAGTTTCCGACATCATAACGTTGTCCTTACGAAACTTCGAAGTTGGCATGAAACTGCTCAGTTAAAGTGACAATATTTTACGCTAAAACTATATGTGTGTGTGTGTGTGTGTGTGTGTGTTTGTGTGTGTGTGTGTGTGTGTTGAATTCTCTTATAGATATCAATGTATGAGGGGTTAACGTTTAGAAAAAAATGGTACACAGTATTCTGACAGCAGAGGCACTAAGAGAAATTTTGCAAGGCAGTACAAAACTACTTTGGGGTCACGAGACAGGCAAAGATTTTTCTCAAAATTGAGGATTTGATGTCCATTAATTCACATGTAAACTCTCATAAATGTTTTATTTCTATGATCAGATATAACATAGTGTAACAAACATATTCAATTAATACAGCAAGATAAATCAGTATTTACGATTACATTCGCCAATCGGCTATTAGTCTTTGTCATAGTAAATTCTTTTAAAATGTTCATAATAAACTTATTTCAAAGGAAAATAGTTTTCTTAAAAAAAATAAACAAAAAACAAATTAATCATAAGCGCAGTCTAACAGTGCTGTTCATGTTTAAATTCGGTTACTTTTTTCAAAACTGGGTACAAACCAAGTTGAAAGAGCCATGGCTGTTTTGTTATTTAATCCTTATATTGTGGTGAAAGAGAGATGAAAGGGATTTATATATTTCCCAAAGTACTTATGTGAAAGTGCACGCAATGACCGCGACCGGAATTTGAATTCATCATGCCGATCCCACTTCCTGCGGCCATAACAGATGACTATATATATATAATGAGTTAAGTTAGATTGCTAATCACTGCTTCTTCTTGACAAGACGCACAAATAATTGGAATATATATATATATATATTGTTAAATATAACAGACAATAAACGTCTATTATGTTTAATCATGAGCCGTTGTAAACATCGTATCTTAGCTTTAATTTCTAGTGAAAAGAAAGGCAAAAATAATCCAACATATGGATATGTTTTTTATTACACTAGTCCTTGATCTAAGCTTTCGGCTCACATGAGTCATCTTCAAAGTAGTTGTATGGACATTAACACAAAGACATTAACCACCAAAGATGATATGTTATGTTGACATAAAAAAATTGCTATGTGAGGATGACGGTCACGGAATAACAGACGCAGGGCGTAAATTCGTGATGCGGTCCTATGACGATATACCACATGAGAGAACAAAATATTAACAACAAAACCATATATCTAAATTCAATGTAATAGGTTGTGACTAGTTTGAAATGTAATTTTATTGAGTGTGGGTTGCTTCGTTTTAATATAGATTGCCTCCAATATCTGAATGTTCATTTTAATGTGAGTATGTATGACTAATGTGTTTCTAATATTACGTAGATGACTATGTTTTTTAAGAAATGTTGTCTGATAGGACTAAAATCAGAAAGGTGACATATATATACAGGAAAGCGTGGTTGTAGTAAAACTAATATATGTAGTGGGTTTATTATTAGTATCAGAGATACAATTTCTGAGCGGGCGTGTAAATTGATACTTTACATTGTTTTTTTTGTTTGTTTGTTTTTTGTAGAGGATTTAGTTGTGTGGTTGTAGGGTTATTAGAAACTATAAAGTCCGTTGTTTTAAATTTTTATAATATATGATGAGCTTAATTTGTTTATTATTATTAACGGATTTAACATTTCTACCTATTATGTTTTTGAGTGTTGTTTAATCAGGTTTGTAATTATTTTGCTTTTGGTTACAATAGTATAAGTTAATAATTCAGGACGTAGGCGATCATGGACTTCCAATTGGCTCTGTTTCTTGTCGCTCTCAATATTTTTTCTCTTGGTATCACTTCTAAGCTTCGCTCTGCCAACCATTTGCTCAAACTTAACAAGTACGTCTCGCACTACTTTCTTCTGTCTCTCCGTCCATTTATCCCACCTGTGAGTATTAAATTCTCCAGGCCCTCTTTCCTCATTACGTCTCCCGGGAACCTCGTTTGTCTCTTCTTGATATTTAGCATGCGTTTTCTTCTCGTTTTCATCCTTTCCAATACCACATACCCGCACACGTGCTCTGTCTATGATATCCTCATCATCCTTCTGTAAAACCACATTTCTGCTGCCTCAAGCCTCTCTTTTATCTTTGATGAGATCGTCCAGCATTCAGAAGGACAGATATCACATAGCAATCCAGCACTTTTTTCTTTGTTTCTAATGAGATTTTCCTGTCTTTCAGTACTCTGTTTAGCCTCTGAAATGCGTGTTTGGCCATGTCAATATGTCTTTGGATCTCCATGTCGCCCTTTTCATCCTCTGTCAAAACACTTGCCAGGTATTTGAATTTTTTTACTTGTTTTATTTTAGATGCTCCGACTTGCAGCTAGTATATTGGGCTCCTCATTTTGCTGATGACCCTACATTCAGTTTTATTAAGGTTTATACTCAGTCCTTTCTTTTTCATTTTCTTTTGCTAACTTCTGTATAAGGTCATGCATTTTTCTTTCCTTGTCTGCTATCAGCACCATGTCATCCGCGTATCTGATATTGTTATTAATATTATCAATAAATACATACAGTTCCGAATATATATATATATATATATATATATATATATATATATATGTCAATATGTATATATATATATATATATATAATTTCGAAACAGTAACGGCATGCTTGCCTAAAAATGTAGTTTTCAAGAAAAAAGAGAATGCAGGATCAATTCCTGTCGAGATGTACATTTTTTAAACAGACTTTTGATGGTCTATACCGGTAGACGTTAAATTCACTGTTAGTAAGTCAACAAACATCTCTACTTAAATACATCTGCATGCTAAAATAGCGTTTATAGTAACAAGAAGCACATCCTCATTTAACCAGAAACCTCCTCACTCTCTCTCTTTCTTTTTTCTCTCTCTATCTCTTTCTCACTTACTCTACTCCCCACCCCACTTTGTGTTTGTGTGTGCATGTAATTCTATACTATTTGAATGGACTGAAAAACTTGTTTATCTGTCAATTTATCCAACGTTTCCTGTGTCTTGCCGGATATTTCACATATGTCCTCCAAGTCAATTTCACTTTTCTTGAACAAAGCAATTCCGACACCTTCCAACCAAACCGTCTCCATTGGCTTCCGCAATCGGCTTCTTTACTTCAGTTGTTGTTTTACTTAACTTAAAAAAGGGACAACATGCAGTGTCACACGTATACCATCTTGTCTTATACGAACACTCAGAGCAAAACACCCTAAACCGGATTTCAAATGAATATTCAGTTTTTAACATAAAAAATATAATGTAGGTAAGTTTCACACGCATCTCTTTTTAATCATTTTCAATCTCAAGCAAGGCAATAAAACCACTAAGACTGAATGTAAAAGAATATGAAAATAAAAAAGATTATCAAGGAGAGAAAACAATAAAAGAAGAGGAATCAAGAAGGAAATTAAAAAGACAGAAAATAACGATTGTCATTGCATTAAAATCTTTGAAGATCAAATTTGGCTGGAAAGCAAGGGACCAGAAGAGAGTTCCACGGACTAGAAATGAAACTGATAGAAAATAACTTACAGTCATTTGATTAAAAAATTAAATGCAGTTGAAAATAGTCCAATAAATCAACAAAAAACAGGAAAAGATGACCAGAAGATTATTTTCTACCTCTCGTTTTTCGTATGAGGATACTCGGTTAACACGAAATGGGCAAGTAGAACTGATTTTGGCTTTTGAGAAAAAATGACAAGAAAAAAAGAAGGAGCTGGGAAATTCATTCGTTTTGGCTTCTTTTAATCAATTTGAACGGGTAAAGTTACCTTTGTTTATTTCCCCTCTCCTTAACGTTTTTCAAATGTGAGAAAGTTTGGTGATATTTCTAGTAGGTCTGTATATGCACATATATAGGTACCTATAAAGATAAATGATACCTAAGAATTAAAATGCATTTTAAATATAAAAAAAAACTCTCTTGAAACTTTTATTTTAGCTTTAATCACAACATTAACAGATTCAATTTAATATTTCTTATAAGTAAAATAAATTGTTTCAATTTAAATTTAGTTTGAATTAATTAGAATGAGTTTATTTTATTATCAGTAAAAACGCTAAATTCGTCCATATTGACAAATCTGTCAAGACAATGGAACTTTCTTGATTAAAAAAGATAAAAAAATAAAAAACATTTTTCTGAAAATTTATTTGTGTAAGATTAGTTGATTCAAGGTTTAATTTATCTGATTTGAAACATTATTTTTAGTTTAAAATATCGGAACATTTATTACGGAGATGGGTGTTTTTAGCAGGTGTTCTCTATGTTTGACAATTTTTTCAAAATGGAACACAACTGTAAGAGTTATATATATATATATATATATATATATATATATATATATATATATATATTAACTACTATGTAATCTTTAAAAATTAAAAAAATATTCTAATCAATCTAACATTTTATTGAATTTTGTGTACTTTGGCTTTATAGTCTAATTTATGAAAACCTTACGAGGACCTCTCTTCCGGCTTCTTGCTTCCCAATCAACTTTGATCTTCAAAAATATAAATGCAATGCCAATGATTGTCTTCTGTCTGGTTAATACTTGTTCTTTTGTTGTCCTATATCCTTAATAGTATTTTTTATCATATTCTCTAACAGTCAGTAACCTCTTGTATCTCAGTGGCTTTATGGCCTTCTTTGAAATGAAATGATTAAAACAATATATAATTATTAGTAGTATACATTTTAGCTGTGTTATTTTGTATCGAACTCTATTTTATTACCAGCAGGACTCACTGTGCGATATATATATATATATATATATATATATATATATATATATATATATATATATATATATATCTACACACACACAAAGTGATGAGTAAATTGTAACTATTTTATATTTTTAGTTTCGCACATGCGCGTTGTTTGTTTTTATTTTGTCAATTGCTCTGTATAGTAGGGTCAGTTGGTCACCGTATGAGAAAACGAACACTATGACGTAATTCACTCTGCCAAAAATTTGGAAACGGCATACTGTACTGCTTGATAGTCGCGCTGGAAGCTTCAAGACGGACATTTCCGAGTGTTTAGGTGTCAGTCTATGGACAGTGCAGAGGATTCAGAAAGAGTTAGACGAGTCTAATGGTTATTACGAAGGTGCTTAGAGTGATCATTAGTGATGGTGACGTTATGCTTCTATTCATCCTCCAACAGGGCATCAGACTCAATACAGAGACCCACAACAAGTGCCTTGAGAAGGTCGTGCTGCCCTGTATCAAGAGGGTGGCTGCTGGAAGATCCTATATTTGGCAACATACTCTGCACCATGCCATACAAGTAGGAGAACCCAGTAATGGCGGTCAGACAATTCCTACGACCACATCACTCCTTACGTATGGCTACTTAACTCTCAATACTGCAAACACCTTGATTATCATGTGTATGATGCAGTCGAGAGAGAGACTAACAAAACTCTTTGTAACACTAAAGATGAACTGAAGGCAAGGATTATACCAGCATTCACCAACTTAAATAAGGAGACCGCCAAGAAGAGTTGCAGGGGATTCTGAAGTCGTTTGGAGGCTGTCGTTGAAACTAATGATGATTTAATTGAAAAACAATTATTATTATTTTAAGTTATTTTTGTGTGATTTTGGTAAATATATCTGTTAAAATGAGATGTCTGTGATTTTCAGCTTTACTTAATTTGAACAGCAATTTATCGATCTCATCCTGTATATTGCCACGTTCGTACTTTGAGGATATCTATCAAGCTCAGAAGTATAATAGCAAGGTTTGAATTCACTAAGATTGTAGTAGTATATGTCTGCGCTAATGTGTATGTGTACGTCATTGGTTGTTGTGACTTTGAAAATGACGTCATCACATTTGCATAATCTTTACTTCTCATTTAAGTAGACATTATTTCTTTCCATATCCGTATCTTGGACAGGTCAAACGGGTGTTCGAAAATCATTTTATTTATTTTGTTTTCATTTACTTCTTTTCATAAGAATTTTCTTTCCTAAATTTTACTTCTTTTTTTTTTTTTTGCTTTCCTGTTTTATTATTTTACATTATGTCATGACTTTCTTCCTCTTTTTTTTTTGGCATTTCCTTTTCTTTGATCTTTTCTTAATGTAAAAAATAATTTGAAAAACTCTATTATTATTGTTGCTGTTAATAGTATTGGCAGTACTACTAGCAGTAGTCGCAATACACAAGAAAATTTTGAAAAAAAGTGCTTTTAGTTCTAAGGTCAGCCTGACCGCAATGAAACGCTCCCAAATATCTTAACGATCCTTAGGGATGTCTGCAGGAATTGCTAAAAGACCCACAAACATTTTGATTTGATTCACAGGATGCCAGAAACCAATCAAGGATCATTAATTTTGACCATCACCGTGACTCTTTGTCTGTAGGGACCACCGAGTTATTGCAGGCATTTATTCTTAATAACTTTGCCATGTGGACATAACGTTTTTTTAAAGACTTTTGTATCCGTTAGCGATACGTATACAAACCCTTTATCATAAATATGTGTAGTTGGAGTCATAGATCAGAATACCATATTACGTGTACGATGCTGTACCATTGTGATGGATTTGGAAGTAAATGAAGGTACATTGAAAGTATGATTTGCTTAAAACAGACACGACGTTGCTACTTGCAATCGTATGAACTGGTTCTCTGTCTTTGCATCTTTAAGTTCACAGATAAAGTAAACAAAAAAGCATAGAAAAGAGTCTATCGCGAATATATATTAGGTTTATGTTGTTTGGATATATATTCCTCAACAACGATTATTATTTAAGGCTTCTTCTAACATATCCGCAATATGTCAGTTATAGCTTACATTCGTCTACATTTGGAATTTTAAGACTAAAAGAGAAAAACTAAATGCATCGCATCCACTCGCAAATATACAACTTTAAAGATGCTCAATATGCATGAAATTAATAATTATTTGGGAGATTTCAAGATAAAGATGTTTACCTGGATTTTTGTCTATATATATATATATATATATATATATATATATATATGTGTGTGTGTGTGTGTGTGTGTGTGTGTGTGTGTGTGTGTGTTAATTTTAATTGGTTGTTAAAATCCTGAAAAAGTTTCAATGCTTCATACATTGAAATCTTGCATGAAAAGAGAGGTGAAATTTGATCAATAGATGATGCATTTTGCCAATTTAAGGCTTCATCAGATCTAAAATGAAAGAGATAGAAGTATGTATGTGTGTCTTCGTGGATGTTTAAATAAAAAGTAAAATTTATTAATTTTACCCTAAGCTGGCGTTTTCCGTAAAAAAAAAAAAGAATGAAAATAGTGACTTTCAAAAAAGTCGTCAATACATTTCTTAGTTCAAGTCGAAAAATTTTGAATTATGTTGTCGCGGCGTACCGGAGCTGTGGCCTGCTGTCCTTTTCGTCAGTATCGATCCTGGTCTGAGAACAATTCGTCAGCCCACACCCATCGGTCGTTGATGGCGTTGACACAGCAGCTGGTCTTTGGGTTGACCTCTTCAACTGTAATCCCTCTTACCCCGTTGTGATTTTTGATCTTAAGAGAGTTAAGCTGAATTATCACTGGGTATCTCAGCCAAGCTAAACCAAATTGAATACGCACACACAATATTGGAATTAAAACGGCACCACTTTTTGAAATAAAATGAACTATGCCTGAATAAATCATTAGATGGTGTTTATATAAAAAAAATAATAACAGTTCTTTTTCTTTTCTTTTTCCCAACCCGTTCCTAATAATTGGTTACGGAACAAAAGTTTCGGCTAGTTTCTCTCAGATGGACCAGACTTAGTAATTAGGTAACTGGTAAATTCAAACACTGTTGTTTGTACTTTTCGAAAAGGATTCGTCAGAGTCTTCTTATTATTATTATCATCAAGTTGGCACAAGGTTTTCGTTGGAGTTTTTCTTCTTCTTTAACATATAATTTTGGTTATTATTACTTCAAACTTCAGGTGGCAACTTAGGCGACAACTGGCAACTTCAAACTCCAACTGACTGGGACTCGAACTGAACTGCGGATGGTAACAGCGGTAGCTATTAACTCCCTCTCACTCTATTTCCGACTGCAACTGACTGGGAACTTACTTTAGCCCCTGTGGGCTCTCGTATTTATGGGTGTCCCTTTTTACTGGTGTGGTGAGGACGCATAAGGGGTTTTATGCAAATATCCTAAAATTCAACTAGTCCTCTTTCTCTGCTTTACACTTCTCCCTTCTCTTTGGGAGGAGCTATTACATGACGTCAATTTCTCTGATGTGTTACTTTTCTCTATTTCACACTTCCAATTCTAGAAGATTCTCCATCTTCTTGGGAGGAGCTATTACATGACGTCAACCTCTCTGACGACTTGCTTTTCTTTATCTCTATTTCACACTTTTAATTCTGGAAGATTCTCCCCCCTTTTTGGGAGGAGCTATTACATGACGTCAATCTATCCCAGGGAAATTTAGAATGATAATTTTCCCAACAATTAACAATTGGTTTTTCTCTTCTCTCAACAAGATCAATTTAACATTTGACCTTCTAATCGTCTCAGCTGTGTTTCGTCGAGTTCCACCTGAGAAATTATGAATTAAAAAAATTAAATTTCTTTCTCCAGTCGTTTTCGTCTATGCAATGTTCCATTTCTTTCAACAAGCTTTGACATTTGACCTCCTAATCACGTCAGCTGTGCCTCGCCGAATACTATCTGGGAAAGTATGAATCTAAAAAAAAATAAAATAAAATTTTCTTCTTTGATCGTTTTTGTCTATGCAATGTTATTTTTTCATTTCTTTCAACAAGGCTGCTTTGACATTTGACCTCCAATAGCCCAGATATGTTTCGCTGGGTAATAACAATCATATTGCGCGATTCTATTTCATTTCTATTTTTAACCAGTTTGCAATCTTGGGAAAACAAATCTCTTTCCGACCAAAAAAGATTTTATCTTGTGTTGACATAAAACTTTGCTAAGCAACGATAGCAGTTACCAAATAGTAAACGCAGTTCGTAAATTTGTAATGCGGTTCTATAACGTCACACCGCGTGGGAGCTCGAAATGTTAACAAAACCATGTATTTAAATGCAATGTAATGTGTTATGACCAGATTTAAACGTGATTTTATTAAGTTTGGGTTGTTTTAATTTAATGCAAATGGCCTCCAATATTTGAAGGTTCTTTTTACTGTGTGTATGAGTGAGTATTATTGTATTGTTGACAAAAATCTGTCTAATATTACGTACATAGCTACATCGTCTTTGATAGTAGATGTTTTTTGTTAACGTCCGTGTAACCTCTCTGAAGATGGGTCATGTGAGCCGAAAGCTTAGAACCAACTTAACAAAAAAATTTCCAAATGTTGGAGAATTTTTGTATTTATTTTCACTTGAAATTAAAGCCAAAATACGATGTTTTATTATAAATTATATTTTAGAACATGTACAGAATTTTTTAAAAATATATCCACTACAAATAGTACATTTGTTTCGACATTGAAATTACAATGTCTCATCAGACTTTTTAACAACTTGTATTTAAAAACATTAATAGAGGAAAATATATTTAAGTTTTCACGTTTTAAATTTAAAAACGCTTTAAAATATTATTAAATTATACTATGGAAGACACAAAATGATGTAATCTATCTATCTATCTATCTATCTATCTATCTATCTATCTATCTATTAATGCAGAGAAGTTTATCACTTAACTGAGCATGCTGACTTCGAAGTTTCGCGAGGATACCGTCATGATGTCGTCATTTGTCAGGGCTAACTTATATATATATATATATATATATATATATATATATATTATAAGAAAGTGAAAGAACACGTCGATTAATACCCACTGTTCAAGTATTTACTTTTATAAAGAGTGCTCGACACAGAGTAGAGTTTAATATTGTAATTTTGTTATTACAATGGTTTATAAAAGCATTAATCATTAAATCATCATCATAATAAAACCAAACCAAAGTAACAATAACTATCAAAATAATAAAGATAACAATAATACAAGCTTATGTTATTGTTGAAATCCTAACAAGTGCCCACTGGAAAATAGGTGTCTAACAAATTATACTGTGTACCAATGTAATATAACATCAAATGAAAACCCACCTATTAAAAAAGTTTACATTCGATCTACTAAGAAAACTTTTAAACAGTGTTGGTATATACATTTGACTTCCTTCAAAAACAACAAGTACTGAAACCAAATACCCCTTTCTGCGTATTTTTGGATTTTAAAGGATACAAACAAAACCACGAAAGTAAATTCTGGAAATAACAAGAATATGTAAGTCGTTCTACACCTACACTTTGTACCTGAGTGAAAAGCTGCAGATTTTTAAGGTTCCCTAAAAATGTGGAACTATTGAACCGTAAAGGTGAATTGACCGTTTTATGTAAACATCAAAAATATATTTTTGTTAAAAGTTAATTAATCTTAATGTTTCATTTATAATTTATGCTCCAATATAACTTAAAATTAAAATTTATTTTACTAAAATAAATGGCCAACAAAATACTAGTTAGTTTTCTTAACTATTATATACCATAGTATACTAAAATTATTCAGTTCTAATTCCAACCTAAAAATCCCAGCACATTTACTTATAAAAATATCTCTAAAATTTAATTAATCGCAATGTTTCATCGATAGCTTATGCTCTAATATAACTTTAAATTTATTTTACCAATATAAATGACCCGCACAATACTTAATTAATTTTCTAAACTATAATATACCTTAGTATGCCATAATTATTAAAATCTTGATTTCAAACTATACATTCCACTCACCTTTATACACGAAGTAGTACTAAATCTAATTAAAAGAAATAACAACCCTAAAGTCCAGCCTGCTATTAAAGATTGTTGTCTGCCCATTTAAATAATGTTCCCTCAATGTATCTTATCTAAACAAAATATTTATCTTTTATATTTAAAAAAAAAACTACGATATTTAATTTATAACTTATATTCTAATACAACTTTAAAATTAAAAATTATTTTACTAAAATAAATGACACACAGAATACTTTATTATTGTCTTAACTACTATATACTATAATTATTTAATATTAATTCTAACATAAACAGTCCAACCCCTTTACTCATGAAGTAGATAAAAAAACCCAACCTGCAGTAAAAATTATTATTTACCTATTTAAGTATTAAGGATGTGCGTTGTGGTACAGTGGATATCGGCTCGGAACGAGAAACCGGGGAGCCGAGTTCGAATTCCAGCTGAATCCATTGTAGTCTCTTCCTTCCAGTTATGGGTTAAATAGCAGGACAGATTGGGTTCTATAGCCTTGGTCGGCAACCAATCTACCACAAAAAGCAATGGCAACCTACTGCGGGATAATCTTCTGCCCAGTCAGTCTCTTTCGAGACATGATCGCCCAAGCGTGTATCACGTATGGAACTTAACTGACTGATTTAAGTATTGTGTGGTCCCATTATGTATCTTACTCAGATGAAATATTTTTTTAAAATTTAATTAATTTTTACAGTTTCGTTTATAACTTATATTCCAACATAAGTTAAAAAATAAAAAATTATTTTACTAAAAGAAAAGACCCACCAATTCTTTATTGTTGTTCTTAATGCAATATACCATAATTATTTAATCTTAATACTAACCTAAACATTCCAGCCCCTTTACTCATGAGATAGTAGTAAAAAAAAACAACAAAAAAACAAAAAAAAACTAATGTACAATAAAAAGCCTAAAACCCAACCTGCTGTTAAAAGTTATTGTCTACCTATTTAAAAAATCTATGGTCCCACTATGTATCTTATCCAGACAAAAGTAAAAAGTGATATGTCTAGACATCAAGCCATCCTGCTTTCTTTCGCGACTCAAATGTTAAAACTCTATCGTTACATAATTCTCATTTTTGATTGAACAATATTGACACAACTAAAGCATTTTCTCCAACGGCCACTGTCTAATTTTCTAGCCATGAATCCACCTTATATTTTCAATATAAATCATTTTCACTATTTATTTTAACTTATCACCTGAAAAAGAAGGGTATTGTTCTGAAACATGAAAAACTTTGTGTAGTGATATAATGCTTTTATAGACCATTGTAATAACAAAATTACAATACATGCATATATATATATATATATATATGTGTGTGTGTGTGTGTGTGTGTGCGTGTGTGTGTGTGTCTAATTTATATATGTATATATATATGTGTGTGTGTGTGTGTCTAATTTATATATATATATATATATATATGTGTGTGTGTGTGTGTGTGTGTGTGTGTGTGTGTGTGTGTGTGTGTGTGTGTGTGTAATGGCCATTTCGGCAGTAATTCTTTTTGAAGAAATGTTACAGTCTATTTTCTTTTTTTTTTTTTTTGCTCTTTGCTTTTATTAACATTTCTTAAACAATTCGTAGGAAGTGCATTCAAGAACTATTGATGGGTTTCTTCTGGGGTTTTCGGCTATTTGTTTTCATGAACCATACATTTTGTGATGTTAATCAAAGCCTTAGTAAAGACAAACTTTGGATAAAAAATGTTAATTACAAATTTCATGAATTGAAAGGCATTATTATGATGTCTTCACTCTTCACGGTTTCTGCCTTCTCTGCTGATGCTTTCCGATTTTATTCGTATTTATATGAAGTTGGGTGTAATTTGATAGCTATGCGAGTGATTATTTTTGCTTGATGAATTTGCTGGTGGTTTTATATATATATATATGACTGAGTTAGTATTAAGAAACATCAGATGAAATTATCTTATGCCAAGTAGTTAAATTTTTTAAATTTCACTATCGGATTACCAGGATTCATGAGCTCGTTCCCATCATCTTACAATTGAAATTGATGGATATAACCATACGTTCTATGCTAACAATTTCTTCCACTGCCGTTCTAACTTGTAAAACTCTCTTCTCTTTCTCTTGCCTTCACAACTTTAATTTTCAAAAAATTATATGCAATGTCAATCGTTACCTTTTGTTTTCTTAATTCCTGTTCTTCGATTGTTCTCCCTGCCTAATAATGTTTTACTTTTTTCTTATTCTTTCACAAACAGTACTCCCCGTTTTTGAGTCTTATTGGCTTTATCGCCTTGTTTGGGGTGAAATGATTAAAAAACATTTTTAAAATCATAAATTATTTAGTATTTTTTCAAGCATTGAGCATTTATTATTATTATTATTATTATTATTATTATTATTATTATTATTATACAATAGCTTTATTATTTTGCGAGAATGAAATATAATTCATACTGAAAGTGCCTTCCCCATGTGACAATCACAACTTGTCTCCTTTTATGTATGTTTTCACTATGTGTCATTTTCAACCTCACTCTTGACCTGTCTTCCGCTATGTGCCACTGACAACCTGTCTTTCATTAGGTGTCACTCACAAGCTCTTATCCACTCTCTGTCAGTTGCAACCTGTTTTCCATTATGTGTCATTCTCAACATATCTTCCACAATGTGTCACTGACAACCTGTCTTTCACTATGCATTCCTGACAACTTGTATCTGACTATGTGTCATTCTCCCTGTCGTTCACTGTGTGTCACTATGCTTGCAAGCTTGACTCACTAGAACAATTGTGACTGAGTAATCAGTTCGACTCTTGATTATAAAGCCATGCAATCACCTCAGCGTTGTCTTCAACAAAAGACTCGTCATATGGGTCCAGGCATGATTTCGAGACCACAGAGGATAACCCCTAATTCAGAGCGCCCAGCTGTACCTAGCAAAATCATTACAATCTCTGCCTCAATCTTGAAACATATTTCCTATAACCAGATATCATTTAAATACATCAAGGCCTAAATGAGAACGACACCCCTGCTTCTGATTACAATAGAATAAGCGCTAGTCGTAAAGTTAATATTTCTACTTCTACTGTCCTGCCATAGCCAAAATGAAAAAAAAAATTAATTCACTATGAAGCATACATAAAAAGTTTCCCTCTTCCGTGCTTTCATTCATTCATTTATTCATTCTTTCTTTCTTTCTATAGAGCAGCGTGACGATAAATAAAGAAATGTTGGACGGCCGTGCTCAGCTCTAACGACAAGATGAAGAGTAACCTCACAGCTGTCGATGTACTTCAGACTAACTTCGAGCGAATTACCTTGGATGGAAATGGATGCAGAATTTTGTGCCAGAGTTGTATGTGAAATTTCGAAATCAGTTGTATTGATCGGCGAACAGATGAAAGAAAACGGTGAAAAGTGACATCAAATGTTCCTGTTGCTATGTCGCGATATCATCGGTGTGGCACAATAGGTGAACATCTATGCAGGTCTCTAGCGGGACTGAAGTGGCATATAAGTCAGTCAGTTAAGTGCCATACGTGAAACACGTTTGGGCGATCATGTCTTGAAAGGTAACACGCTTGTCAGGTGGTACTTGTTGATGTCCGTTTTGATAAACAGGGTTATAATTGTATTTACCCTAACCTTCGAACGCAAATTTTCATTATATATATATATATATATATATATATATATATATATATATATATATATATCGATATATATCGTCTGACGCCGATTCGGTCGGGTTTCAATCCTGGATTAGGAGGCGACCGGAGTCTAAGCCGTACTGATGAGCTGTCAGTCAGTCAGTTAAGTGCCATACGTGATACACGCTTGGGCGATCATGTCTCGAAAGAGACATGACTGACTGGGCAGAAGATGATCCCACAGTAGGTTGCCATTGCTTTCTGCGGTAGACTGGTTGCCTGCCAAGGCTATAGAACTCAATCTGTGCTGTTATTTAACCCATAACTGGAAGGAAGAGATAGATTAATACCTTTCCCAAGGGTATTTTCGCGTAAGTGAATGCAACGAATTCAACTGGAATTTACAAAACATAAAAAGGGAATGAGGCTTTCCTCATACGTCGAAATCGACGGGAGAGTCTGTCTGCCTGTCTGTCTGTCTGTCTGTCTGTCTCTCTCTCTCTCTCTATATATATATATATGTATATATATGAATAAATATACGTATTATCCTAGTGCTTTAGTGTAGGATAATATTTATTTATTAAATATAATTTTTGGTCTGTTATATTGAATTGAGCACTGTTCTATTAACACCTGATAAATATTTATATATGTGTTTCTGCGCGTAGACACACACATATATATATGTATTTATTTACATCCATATATATATATATATATATATATATTTAAAAAAATAATTAGGCAAACACGTTATTTTATGGTATATATATATATATATATATAAGCAGTTTCTAAGCGAGCCTGTCACAGGCACACCGGACAAAAAGTGCCCAATGCTATATTAACCGACAAAGCCATAGCATTTCCAATTAAAATTTAGCTGATGACCGCATAAAAATGAAACTGTTAGTTGTCGTTGGTCAGCCACTATTAACTGGGAATTTATTTTGAAAAAATAGTCTTCCTATGGGAAACGATATATACTTCTTTATACATCAAGAATAATTTTAGAGAAAATAAAACATGAAGTAGAAAAAATTTTCGTCTAACGCGTTTTATTCTTTAAGACTGCATTGGACAAAAGTGATGTTTACATTGATGTGACTACACATGCACACGGAGGGGAGGAATGCTGAGAATTTTATATTTTGTTGTTTTTTTTTAATATAAGTTTTGACTATACAGTCTAACCGATTTGATTTTCATGTTTCCATCACTTTTGTTATTAAACGTCACACAGATCTGCCAAGGAAGGTGAAATATCTTAAGAAACCGAATATAAATTTACTGTGGATTATCTAGTGAAAATGTTTTAATCACTGATCATGCATAGTAAATCTGTATTACTGTAAACGTTATTATAATGAATACTCGTATCTGAAAGAGACGCCCTATTTTTATTTTAAACAGTGTGTATTACATCCAACGACTTGCACATTTGAAAAATCTCAATAAATAAAATGTGCTCTCCGGCAGGGTTCGACCCACCCACCTTTTTAGGAGAAACCACCGTTTGATCGGGTACGTTTTACTACTTGGCTTCGAAGAATGTCAGACTCAAGCAAGGTTTTGTTTTCCATTTCACACTTCCTCATTAAGATATTTTTCTCGAAAGCCCACATCTGTCAAATTTTGTATCTGGAATGTAAACCATGTAATTTCAAAATAACTAATGAATTTGTTTTTTATCCGGTATTTTTATTACTTCAAACGTTATTATAATGGACACTCGTATTTGAAATAGACGCCCTATTTCTTAGTTTTACTTTAAACGGTGTGTATTACGCCTATCGGCCTGCATATTTGAGAAATGTACTCTCCGGCAGGGATCGAATTTGCATCACCTTTTGTTACAGAAACCACCGTTTGAGTCAGCGTTAAAAAATGGAAAATTTGTTGTTTAAGAATAATATTGTTGAATGTTTAACTCTTAATGTAATATTTAACCTTTAAATTGGTTGTATCCTTGTTAAGAGGTTCAGTTAGGGAGGTTCAGTTAGGGAGGTTACTAATTACACCTCAATTTTTTTCTTCACCTGGGTTCTGTTCGAGGCAGAAAACAGCGCAGCTTTTATGGGCAGAATAAAATTAACCGGACTTTTATGAGCCATAAAATGGAAACAGCTAACTGCACTGCCTTGCGATTTCCTAACATTGTCAAAACCTCTAAAACTTCAACCATAAAAAAGAATCCGTGTGTTTTAAATGCTCAGTCACTTTTACACATAGAAATGCATGTAAACAATTGTGTCCGTTCATAACACATATGCTTACATTAAACTAACCCCTTCTTTTTGCCGTTTATTGTGATGGTTTTGCTTAAAGTTCGTATTTCCTTGATTTCAGATAAAAACTTGGAATCTATAAGTGAAATTCATCACAAAATTGCAGTTTATAAATAATCTAAATACGTAGGAAAAAAGAAGGCGTTAGATTAGAGTGATGTCAGGCGGATATTGGTTAATAATAATATTCGCTACTGAATGACGTTGACAATGAAGGAAATTGTGTTAAAAAATAAATATTTAAGATATTTTCAATTACTTTTATAAACATTTGATTTTAACTATACGCTTACACATATACATCCAGCGTCAGTTTAAATTAAAGCCTTATTCCTTCTTGTAACTATTTTGCTTAAAGTTCATATTTTCTTAATGGCATATGAAAATTTACAACTTTTTTCGGCGAAATTTTCACTTTCCAAAATTTCAGTTTTTAATTATAATTTAGACATATATAAAAAGAACGAAAAAGGTGTCAGTTATAAATTGACGCTAGGAGTTAATCTGGTTTAATTGTGTATGTAAACATAGGAATGAATATTACAAATTAAAGAGCAGTATAAGATGTGCACTGTGGTGCTTCTCCGATTTCTCCAAACGAGAAATCGGAGAAGCGAGTTCAATTTCTAATCAAATTCGTTGCGTTCACTTACGCTCAAATACCCTTGGGAAAGGTATAAATCCATCTCTTCCCTCCAGTTATGGAGTTAAATAACAAGACAGATTGGGTTCTATTGCCTTGATTGGCAACCAGTCTACCGCAGAAAGTAATGGCAACCTACTGCAGGAGAATTTCATGTCCAGTCAATGATGTCTCTTTTGAGATATGATCGCCCAAGCGTGTATCACGTATTGCACTCAACTGACTAACTGACAAGATTGGCAGCTAGGTCTCATCATTTCATTGTTGAAATTGCTAAGTTTTATGAGACTAGGGGATAGTCCTTGGCAAACAGAAAAGTGTGACTTCACTGAAGAGATCCCCTAAAATAATATTTTAAAAATTGTCTCCAGATAATCTATAAATCTTAATTAAAATATATATTCATTAAAAAACATTTATTAAATGAATTACAATCAATTTTTGCCAAGCTGAATTATTGATTAAAAATTAAGATGCGCAAAAGTAAGTGAACACTTATATTTAATATTTGGTGACTCCTCATTTTGAGGTTATGAGATCGACCAGTTTTTTTCTATAATTTCAAATAAGTTTCTGGCAGTAGTGAGTGTCACTTTTTTACCATTCTTCTTGAGAAAACCTCCGACATTTGCTCGATATTACAAGGGTTTCTTGCGTGTAACGTCTTTTTTAACTTGAACCACAGATTTTCAATTGGGTTTAGATCAGACTAAGACATTCAAAGTTTTGAAATTTCTTTTTTCGAATGCATTCTTTTGTGGGGTTGGTTCGGATCATTGTCTTGTTGAAAGATCCAGCCCCAACCTCAACCCAACTTTCGAACTGAGGGCAATACACTTTCGATCAAAATTGCTTGGTATGTTTCAGTCAATATATTGGTATATTTGCGGTCAATCAGTACGATTTTGCTAGTTACAACAAAAACCCCTCAAGTCATAATTACCGTCATGCTTAACTGTTAATACCAAATTCCTTTCTTCAAATGCCGTACTGGGAGCTTACCAGACAGACCGCCTGTTGATCTTTCTGAAAAGGCTCTAGTTTGGTCTCATCCGACCATAAGACCTTTTGTCAAAACATGTTTAGTTTATTAATCTGAGCTTCAGCCTAGTTGACACATGCTTTTTCGTAAACACTGACATATTTTCTAAGCATTGTGCCATGAAAACTGTCATCATTCAGATGTTTTCGCACTGTAGACATATGCACAGTGGCACCGACATTTGCCAAGGAACCGCAGAAAGATTTCCCTGAGCTTGTCGAACTACATGTCTACTTGCTTTTGTTGTTATTTTTGCTAACGGACACTTCTTGATTGCGACGCCATCGTACCAAAGATCTTTAATTAATAAATATTTTGTAACCCGATTAAAACGTGCACTCCAAATCGTTTGATAGCTTTTTGTACCCTTTATATTATAATAGGCTTCAACTATGCGATCTTTTTAAAGCTTCAGGAAATTCTTTTGATCTTGGTATATTTTAATTTCAAACTGCACTTTTTTGCATACATAATATAAGTTATATTAGTTGAGAGCAGTAATGGTCACATGCCATTTTGATTATTACACGTACACAAAAAATTAAGCATGTAAAATAAAAATATAGTGTGAATGTAAGGGATCTCTTACTTTTGCATATCGCAATTTTGAATTAATATTTTCATTCCTTCTTTATAATTATTTTTGTAAGTGATATCTATCTATCTATCTATCTATCTATCTATCTATCTATGTTATCTAAACTTATTTATAAATGGAACTTTATCTGTGTGTGTGTGTGTGTGTGTGTGTGTGTGTGTGTGTCTGTGCATGTGTGTATCCGTTACCTATAGACTCCGAAACGGCTGAACCAATTTTCTTGAAAATTTACACAGTTGTACTATAAGTGTCTGCGAGTGTTCTTAGCTAGGTTTTGTGTCGAGGTACCCCTGATAAATATCGAGAATAGATAATCGAAAAAATCGGGTTATAAAAGGAGTGGTCCGATTTTAATCAAATTTGATACACTCATAGACAAAGACATAAGAAACGATATTCAGAAGTTTCAAGGTTGCAGTTCTTACAATAGTGCAGAAAATTTAATATCGATACCAGGAAATCAAAATTGACTTATATCCAATCATTTTTCTTTCAGTCTACGGTTTCGCTTTAACTGGAAACAACTATTGCTTTTTAGTCTTTCGTGCCAACGTCCAAAGAGTCTGAGCTCCAGGACCATGGATTAGTTTTAAATCTTTCATTACACCCCAGCAACGCCGGGCTATACTGCTAGTAATCTATATTTTAATTTGATTTTTTTTTACTTTTCTCTCTCCTGCTCACACACAGCCTAGGGTTTTAGAAGATAATGCAATGTCAGCTGATAAATAATTCCACTTGTTAATAGGCGCCGACATACAAAAGGCGCTTTTTCATTCTTAGCAGACAACCTAACTTAAACTGTTAAAATCTAAACAATTAGTTGAAATTCATTCTTCTTCTTCTATGTGCCCTGTCCCTTCAGGACGTAGGCGATCATGGATCTCCACGTCTCTCTATCCCTTGTGGCTCTTAGTATGTTTGCTCCTGTTGCTCCTGGCAACCCCCGTTCCGTCATCCACCTGATCATACCCTGCAGATATGTTATCCGCTGCCTTCCTCTGTCTCTCCTTCCTTCTATCTGACCAGTCAGTATCAGGTTCTCCAGGCTCTCCTTCATTGCGTGTCCCAGGAACTTCAGTTGTCTCTTCCTGATGCTCAGCATCAATTTCCTTTTTGTTGCCATTCTTTCTAACACTTCGTCGTTGCTTGTATGCTCAGTCCACGATATCCGTAGCATCCTTCTGTAGAACCACATTTCGGCCGCTTCCAGTTTTGTCCTCATTTTCGATGATATTGTCCAGCATTCACAGCCGTACTGAAGAACTGACATCACGTAGCAGTCTAGCACTCTTTTCTTCGTTTCTATTGAGATCTTCCTGTGTGTTAGTATTTTGCTCATCTTCTGGAACGCGTCCTTTGCCATGCCAATTCGCCTTCGGATCTCCGTGTCGCACTTTCCATCTCCTGTTAGAACACTTCCTAGGTACTTAAATTCTTGGACTTGTTTGATTCTGTTATCCCCCACCTGTATTTGGCATTTTGGGTTGTATCTTTTGCTGATGACCATGCACTCAGTTTTCTTAAAGTTTATTTGTAGTCCTTTCTTGTCACTCTCCACTGCTACTTTCTGTATGAGATCTTGCAGTTTCCTTTCCGTGTCCGCAATCAGTACTGTATCGTCCGCGTATCTTATGTTGTTCAGGTTGTGGCCTCCAATAATAAATCCTGGTGTGTCATCTAGGGTCCTCAAAATATTCTCGCTGTATAGGTTGAACAAATCCGGTGAAAAGACACATCCTTGTCTTACGCCTTTTTAAGATAAAAAAAAAACAACTTTAACGTCTCCGCCTAAACTCTGAATTTTTATTTACTATTTATTTATTTTATGTATATTTTTTGTCTCAACAGGAGTAGATAGTTTTGATTATCGTCTAGTTCAGACTTCTCCCAGTCTTTTGAGCAGAAGCAGAAATTTACGTCTTGGTTCCTTCTAAAGTATATCAACTCTACACTGCTAACTCGGTAACTCCACAACATTTTCGATACCTAAGATATAAAATGATTTTTTAAAATTGATAAATCAACTTTTAAGCTTCTTATTTAGCTTTAATTGAAAGCTAAATGATTAAATTTACTATTTCCAGTAGACAAAATCAGTTAGGTGCCATACGTGATACATTTACATTTGTGAATATGTCCTGAGAGTTTCATTAAAAACCGACAATTATTTGATTTTTGCAATAATTTCCAAACCAATGTGTTTTTCATCGGAAAAAAGTGCAAAAATACTAATCGTAAACAATACGTAGACTGCTGACGCAAAATAAAAAAAAAGCCAAAATTTCGTGCTGTAAAGGATTAAAAAAATTCATAAAATGATTGTTGGTTATTTGTTTTGTTTTTTATGGGATATCAACTTCGGCGGGTCATTTATTGCCAACTACATTTAATTTATTGCTGGCAAAACCTTTTTCTTTCAACAATTTATTTTTGTCTTTTTATATAAGTCTTGTGTCTAGTAATACTTTTTTTTTTTCGAGTATCAAGATTCATTGGGATTTGTTTTTATGAGGAGGGTCCCCAAGTCCTACCCTAGTTATTTAACCCATAACTGGAGGGAAGGGACGGATTAATACCTTTCTCAAGGGTACCAGTGCTTAAGTGAATGCAGGTTATTCAACTGGAATTCGAACTCGGCTCACCGATTTCTCTTTCCGAGCCTATATCCACTGCACCACAACGCACATCCGTCACTAAACGCTTACAGCACCTGGTATTCCCAAGCGGTCACCCATCTAAGTACTGACCAGGCTCAAGGTTACTTAACTTCGGTGATCGATCATAAAATGCAAAAAATAATTTAATTTTTCTTCTTAATAATAACATAAAAAATTTGAGGATAAAACTCACTTTTTATTAAGTTTGGGGCTTTCTTTCATCACGTTATGCTGGTTTTCAGCGAATTAGTTGAGGTACTTACTTCTAATCTTCCTGTTTAGACTATGAAATTCTATTTTGTATTTATTCATTTTTGCGATAAGAGAAGATAGATTCACTTATACGGTTGACACTCCTCTGTCTTTTGGACACGAGTAGAACTTTTCCCCTTGTTTCCTGTTTAAGATTGACTTACCGGTTCTCAGAAGCTCTTTTGTGTTTGTGGCATTATCGCCTTGTTTAAGGTGAATTGATTAATATCTATCTATCTATCTATCTATCTATCTATCTATCTATCTATCTATCTATCTATCTATCTATCTATTTCAGCAATGAATTAGAACACTGTAAGCTACTGGGCGTGTTTAATGATAATATACACGCTAAAAAGTCTGCCTCCTTCTACCGAACGCCCGTAGCTCAGAGGTAGAATCGCCGATTGACACCAATTCGGTCGGGTTTCAATCCTGGGTAAAAAGTAATCGGCTGTCTAACCGTACTGATGAGCTGTGATACAGCAAAACAGATCTGTCTGCAGATGACTATATATATATATATATATATATATATATATATAGGGAAACGGTTATTAGCGCAGAAAATGAGGATTGAATTAATGGAATTCAAATTCCTGCCTAGATGGTTTTGAATAATTCTCGGTTTTAAAAATCTTGCAAAAATAAAATATACATCTATAACATATTATTTTTGAAAAAATAGCAAATGTAATGTTAACTTGATCTGATTTAAACTAGTATTACTTATTTATTGCATGAAATTTAAGTTATAACTATTTCTTAAACACAGAGTTTACCTTTCTGACCTTTCCACCGTATGCGTTCACAGATTTGATAGATGCAAGATAAAATGTGTGTATGGTGATGACAAGTGACATAATTGTACAAATCTTTTTCCTGTAAGAGGAAGAAACCCTGAAAATCATGACCTTTTAATTTACACATAGACATTACCATACAAAAAACTTCAAATACACAAAAAAGTAAAAATTATTTTAAAAATAGGAAGGCATGACGATTTGTATTAAAATTTTTAATTTTCGATTAGTAAACATAATTTTCGCTTAATAAGTTTTTAACTTAACCCCCCAAAAATCTTTTGAAGTATTTAAAAAATATTTTTGAAGCTTTATAAATTATTATAAAAAAGTGAAAACAATTCTTTTAAAATTTCATTTTTAATCGAACAATTTTTCTTCAGACCATAATGTCCCAAATTTATATTATTTATTCAAGCAATTAAAAGCTTATCAAATAAAATAATGTCATAGTTATATTGCATTTTTTATTTTATTATTGCAAATAGATTTTCGGAAATAAACACAAAATGTTTCAAAAACATAATAGATGATTTACATTCACTGACGAGTCTTGCGTTTAACTAATACAACCAATTTTTGCAACGAAATTTAATTTCTGAAAATTTATTGAATTTGCGTGAAGTGGCGGGTAACATATCTAAAAAAATATTTATACCAAGGTTTTATAAAAATAATAATGTCATAAATAATTTCATTCATTTGTGAACAAGTCCTGAAAGTTTCATTAAAATCCGACAATCATTTGATTTTTGCAAGAATTTCAAATTAAATTTGTTTGTCATGGGAAACATACTGAGTTATGTAATATTTCATTTTTCATTGTAAACTCTCGTAATGATTTGGTTACCCGCTACCTAAAATTAAAATAAGATTTCTTACCAACATTTCGAACATGTTAGGAGAGATTAAAATTTTTTAAAAAATAATTAAAAATACTTTGATGTTTTCTCTTGATAATAATATAAACATTTTGATGAAAACGAGTTGTTTTTATTAAGTTTGATAATATGCTGTTTGTTAACGATTTAGTGGAGCTACCTAAACTATTGTTGATTTACTTTTCCTAACATTTATTTTTCAAACATTTGTTTCTTTTCTATTAAGAACATTTGTCTATAATTTTCTTTAATGTCTGCAAGTAACATTTTTAATTTAATAAGGACATGTTTTCAAGTTTTCTGAGCGTTTTGAGTCTTAACGCTTACTTTCTTTGAATGTCAAATTAAAATTTTATAATGTCATAAATAAATAATTTTTTGGTTAAACTCGAATTTAATTACTTTATTATTTGAATGTTTATTTTTTAAATTATTTTTATTTTTATTTTTTTCGATATTTCAGATTTAACAGATTTTTAAAATATTTTTTATTGAATCTGTATTGGATTATATTAAGTTTTTATGACTTATACTAAGTTAAAACTTAGCAATTTATTTTTATTTTTATTTTATTTTATTTTTTTTTAAATCATCTCACCCCAAGCAAGGCATTCCACTGCCACTATTGCGCATGGGGCTACATAGGGGAAGGTAAAGAGAAGGAGTGGTTAGACATAGGGAATGTCAGGAGGAAGGTGACAGATGAGTAATGATACCGAGGATGAGGGTTGGGCAGATGGGAAGAGTGTTTGATAGAATAGGAGCAGGTTAGTGTGTTAGGAGGTGTCTATTGACCTTACATTTAAACTCCTGGAGATTGTAGCCGTCGGGGAAGCAATCGTGTGGAAGGGAATTCCACAGTCGGGAAGTGTGAGAAAAGAAACTGTTGGAGTAGAAGTTGCGGTTGCATTTTATCGGTTTCACTGTAAAAGGGTGGGATCTAGTTGCTAATCTAGTATCTCGTGAAAATTCGTATTTAGGGGGCACCAGTGATCTAAGTTCATCGGAGCAGAAGCCGTGAAAGTATTTATAGAAGAGACAAAATTTTTATTCTATTTTAGTTTTTTCAGTAGGAGTAGATAGGCTTATCCTATCGTCCGGTCCGTACTTCTTTCCCTTCACTTGAATAAGAGTAAAGGCTCATTCCTTGCTTCCTGTTACGGAACGCGTTCTCGTTATCTATCCTCTTTTCCTCGGGTTGTAATAGCGATACTGTCACGAGTTTTTTGTGATGTGTGTGAATGGTGGTAACATCTCTTAGTGAGGGTACTGGGTTGGCGGTTTACTGGTTTCTGCTTCCGACTCGTAATTAGGAGCCCGAATTGCGTAGCGTCTTGACAGGCTGCTCTGATCAACAGTTGGATAATATTGGGGTTCTTGTAGTGCCATATCATATATGAATGGGTGTCCCTGGAAATGCCTCCGGTGGGCAACCCTGAGGCCACATTATGCTGCAGTCTGTGCCAGTTCCCTTCCCACATATGTTGCATTTAACAATCGACTTCTACTTCTACTCTAGGCCTCTCCTTACCTAAATAACTCTAAATCATCACAACACACAATCAAAGATATAAAACTAAACCAGCCAAACAAAAAAAACCTAAGCACTTCAACATCTCTTTCTCTAACGCCCGTGGTATCTGTAATAGCGTTTGCAGTGTGGAATCGTTCCTCTACGAAAGGTCCCTTGACATCTTGTCTCTTTGGGAAACTAAACTCAACCCCACAATTCCTGGATACTTTCCTCTCTTTAGGAAGGACTTCAATGCTCGCATGTATGGCCTGGTTGCTTATGTCAGCAAACATCTCCCTCTGTCTGTGAATTTCCTGTCAACTCCAACATATGTCTTCATCTCTCTCTGCTAAACTCGGTTCAGATATCGCTTCTTTTTCTACCGCTCTCTTTCCTCTCCTGACTGTTGCATGCTAGATAGTATTTCAGACAATATAGACAAGGCCATTTCTCTTCACCCATTCGCTTTATGATATTTGCGTTCGGTAACTTAAATGCCCATCATGCCAAGTGGCTGAAAAACACTGTTATTAATCTTGCTGGAGTTCAAACGCTTAAATTCTCATTCACCCAGTCTCTCACGCAAGTGGTGGATTTCCGCACTCGTTTCCTTACTAACCACAATGGACATGCTTCTCTTCCTTGCTTCTATCCCTGACTCTTGCCATGTTATGCAGCTCTGTCCTCTTAGCAACTCTAATCATGCTGTTGTGTGGGTAAATATTTCTTTCTATTTCTTCTCCATTCAGGAAATTCCTACCAGCAGAATATCTTACTGCTATCAACGAACGGACTAGGACTCGTTCTGTAATTTCCGTTGCGATGTCCCTTGGAATGAAATTTTTTGTATTCTTGTTCAAGATTGCGCTTCTAAAATATCCTCCTGAATGAAAGCTGCCATTGGTGCTTTCATCCTAGCTAGAAAATTCCGACTTAAACCTCGTTCATTTCCTTGGTTCTCTCCTGCTTGCTCGGGTGCCATCGCCCACAGAAATCCCTTTTTCCGGCTATACCAGAGTGACACGTCTGATCACAATAGGCGCCTCTTTGTCTCTAATCGCAATAAATGTAAGCGGTCCTAAATGATGCTTGGTTGTTTGCTGATAGAGTGAAGCAGTGTATAGCATCCAAAGATTACTAGCGACTCTGCAAGAGTGTGCTGAACAACAGAAAACCCCCAATCCCTCCCCTATTAAATCAATTCGAAGTACTCACATTCACAGCAGACAAGATCGAGTTCTTTGCTCACAAATTCTCGTCAAACTCCTTGACTTGTCTGGAGTACACATACACAATTTTCTACCTAGAACTGAGTCTCAAGTGAGTTATATATATATATATATATATATATATATATATATATATATATATATATATATAAAACCCCGTCTCTGGTCTCTAACATAACTTGTAAGCTTGACTCCGATAAGGCAAGCGGAGGTTATGGAGTTCCAGACATCGTTCTAAAAGAAATGTGTCCGTGAGCTGACTCCATTTCCCTTCAAACTCTATAATTATTGCCTTACTGTTTTCTGCTTTCCTGTTTGTTGGAAATCCTCCTCTGTAGTTTCTTTTTTTAAGAACTTTGGGGAGCACTCTGACTCCTCTAATTATCGCCCTATTAACCTCTTACTTCATTTTGGCAAGGTATTCGAGTAATATCAATACTGAAATAGTTAGGCATCTCGCATCTGAAAACCTCTGACAAACAATATGGCTTCCGCTTGGCCAGGTCAACCATCGACCATCAGTGAATATATCTACCAGGCTCTTGATAAGAACGGCGAAGCTCGAGCTGTTGCTCTTGATATTTCGAAAGCATTTGACAGGATTTGGCATGCTGGCCTCATGTGCAAGCTCCAGAGTTATGGTATTACTGGACAGTTGTTTGATTTAATCCAATCGTTCCTATCAAATCGTGAAATGAAGGTTGTTTTGAACGGACCAACTTTCAGACCATTTCATACGAACGCGTGCGTTCTTCAAGGCTCTATCCTAGGTCCTACACCTTTTTTGATCTTCATCAATCATCTTCCTGATGTAACCAGTTTCCAAGTAGGCATCTATGAAGATGGCACCACCATTTATGCCCGTCTCAATAAGAAACCTGTCAAGGCTGATAAAGTAAACTTTGCTGCTGCTCTTCAAAATGACCCCCAATCTGTGGTTGAATAGGTTATGAAATGGCTTGTATATTTTAAAGCCTCCAAAACGAAGCTGCTCTCTTTTAACACACTGCGCCTCCTTGACGTCATTCTCTTAAATGATCTCAAGTGGAATGAGTACATCGAATTCATAGCTGCTGGGAAATCTGGGTCACTGTGTCAGGCCAGGAAGTTTTTCTCGTCGAAATCTGTTTTGCGCACTTATAAATCTACTATTCGTCTGTGCATTGAATACTGTTGCCATATCTGGTCGGGTGCTCACTATTCATCTCTAGGTTCTTGACAAAACTCTAAGTATAATCTACAATATAACCGATTCTGACTTGACAGGACATCTTCAGTCACTTTCTCACAGACGTGATATGGCTTCTCTCTGTCTTTTCTACAAGTATTTTCATGGCAACTGTTCTGACGGGATTTGTTTCCTGGTTCTTCGACTAAACGTATTTACGCGTGCTACAAGATTTGCATCTAGGTTCCACTCTTTTAACGTCAAAATAGTTAAATGTAACCCTCTCTTCTACTGTATCAGTTTCTTTTTCCGCACTTCCTGTTTGTGAGACTCTCTTTCGTTTACTTGCTTCCTTGATAGCTACAGTTTCCAAAATTTTAAATGCAACGCCAATTGCCATCTTTTGTCTACTTGAATCCCATCCATCTTTTGTATTTCTTTGATATCTCCTGTATCTTCTCTTTCTTTCACTAACTCCTTGCTCATCAGTGGCTGTCCTGCCTTGTTTGAGGTGAAATGATTATAAACAAATAAAGAAATTTCACCATATATAGAATTCTTAAACTGGGAGGAAGAGGTTAGCTGGCGGTTAATAAACAGCCCTGAGTTGTTTAACTAATCAAATGAAGGCATCTGATCGAGGAAGTAAAAAAGTGGGATTGATAACCGTATTTTAGCTGACTGAGGCACCATGGTCACCTGGCAGGGATAGTGTTGGTCTACTAACGACGAGAACAGTTTGATCTTTTTCCTGCTCTTTCAGCAACTGCTTCTTATGGTAGCTCAAATCCTAACTGCACTGTTCTGATTGACTAGTCACTAATAGTGCTTGAACAATGATCTTGTGTCATAAGCCTCGAAGGGGAGGAAGGAAAATCCCAATATTTAAATATGATTGGTGGTCCAATCAAAATAATGACCTGTGTAGTAAGTATCGGAGATAGAAACGAGAAGCTACATTCTCCTTTGCTCATTGACGGACCAATCAAAATGGTGGTCTTGTATCGTTCATATCCACCTTCAGTGGAACATTTTCAGTGTTCCGGAATCACACCCTCATTTGATCCGATCATCACGACCTACAAAGTGTTGACAGAAAACGAATCAATCAATGAAATATCAACTACACAGGTATGTCGTTTTAGATTTATTTACCATCTCTGAATTAGAAATGTATAAAAATTGCTGTGGCCACAAAGTGAAAGATTAGTTTACATATTGATTGTAATATAGAATTGATCCCTCACTTTATATCTATGTTTTGTATCACTACATTATTATTATTTCCCCACAAATTTTTTACACTGTAAAAGATATTTTCTGGCTTTAAATAACCTACAAAGGGTTGATAAGTCGTAGAAAACGAATCAATGAAGTAAGAAAGATACTGGAAAAACGGTCAGCATATTCTATTGCTCCATGAATATCCGATTTCTACCATATCTTATTTTTACAAGGATCAGAATAGCCTAAAAGGGGAGTATTGCTGCCTTAACTGGGATGAAGCTGCTCAATACCCACTTTTCAACCTTGACAGAGTTCAAAACCGTTCTTGTGGGGTGGGGGGGATGATTCCTTTTTTTTTTTCAACAGCAAAATATCGAAAGCTAATCTATCGGTATCACATGGCAAATCGTCAGATGAGACCCATTATTTAGTTCCAATAGTTCAGATTTTTAATCTTAGAACAGGTCATGTTTTTCTATTGATTAGCAACACAAAGACGTCTTTTAGATTTATTTACATTTTCTGAAATATAAATACATAGAAAGTACTGTGGCCACAAAGTGATAAGATTAGTTTACATATTGATTGTAATATAGAATTGAGTCCCCACTTTATAACCTCATTATAATTTCTTGTATGTTTATTTAATTCTGATCAGGCATGAATCCACCTCTTCTACCTCAGCTATGGGTTAATTAGTAAGTAGTAGTATCACTAAATCATTATTATCTAAAAAAAAAAATTATTACGCCGTAAAAAATATTTTCTGGATTTAAATAACCTGCAAATGGTTTATAATCCGTAGAAAACGAATCAATCAAGTAAGACCTCAAATAGAACTCGAACAGACGAACCTTTACTAAAGATACTGGGAAAACGGTCCAAACATTCTATTACTCTATGATGTATCTGATTTCAGCCATATTTTATCTTTACAGATTTTGCGAAAAGCGGAGTATTGCTGCTGTAACTGGGATGAAACTGCTCAATACTCACTTTCCAACCATGACAGAGTTCAAAATTGTTCACAGAGTTTCAAAATGTCTGGTGTATATATGTGTGTCTGTGTGGGAGAGGGGAGATAATTTATTTCCCACTCTAAAACTTTTTTTTCGAACAGGTAAACCATTGAAATCCTGTCGCCAATCTGTGGTAATTCGCATAGCAAATCATATGATGAGATCCATTCTTTAGTTCCACTGGTTCAGACCTTTACTCTTAGGACACATCTTGCCATTTCCACCCTTATTTCCTCCATGTTTTAAATGTAAGGAGAAAGATCCATACAGAGCTTTTTATAAGAACTGCCACTATTTGCTAAAGGCATTAGCTAGGTGATTCCTTGAACACTTCATCCTCAACCCCTTCACACCAAATACCAATCGTTACCTGTCCTACTTGTTCTTATAATCTCCATTTCCTACCACCATTCATATCACACACCTCATTCATCATTGCTATTTTAGATATTGATCATCTACACTGTGGCTCTCTAGCCTTTTACTGAGTGAATTTTAGTCTTAAAATACTATTTCGCTACTTCTTTATTAGCCTTACAATACAACTTGCAGTACTGCTGAAAATCTTTTGAGGATCTCCAGGCAATTCACTTACGAGTTATGTTCTTTTCACTTGCTACATTTCCAAGCAACCGGGCACGAATGAATACGTTAAGCATTACTTTGCTTTTCCCCAGGTGTGTAGTTTACTAGTTTGCGTATAAATGTGCCGAGTTTCGGAAATACGGACGTCCACTCACGACATTATCAAAAAATAAAAGTGGCAACTTTAGTAAATCTAAAATTTATTGGTTATTTTCTAACATTTGCCAAACAACCATCCTCGTGAGTGAGAATATAAAGCCAAAATACCTAAAATTCAATAAAAAATTGAATGCTTGAAATATTTAAAATTTTGAAGATTATTAGGTAGTTAAAAATGATAATGGCGTTTAAACGCCATTATCATTTTTAACTACCTAATAATCTTGTAGTTGTCATTTAATTCGATTACAATTATCTTTTCATTAGGTAAATTTCCCAAACATCAGGCTATCAGTAAGAGTATCAACATCTCTTAAAATGAGAGGTGATTTTCTAAGCACAACTTAGATGTGGCGCAAGGCCGAAAATATTGCGTATCCAGTGAGAACTCACACAAATTACAATTATTCGAGCGACAAACTTATTAACATCACGTTGAAGTGCAAAGAGAGAATCGTTAAATAATCAAATAATACAAGTGTGAAAATTGATAAGGATACATTCTAATTCTTTTGTTGATCTTGCAATATGGACGATTGTGTCAGCGAGATGGCCAATGACGCTGATGGCCTCGTCGTCCCAGTTTGGGTTTTATTTGATAGTTCTTGAACATAGGTAGAGTACAGGTGGCCTCTTCAAATCCTTCGTGGTTCAGCACGCAAAAGCACTGGCTCGAATTTGATGAAATCAAAAGCATTCTCATAATCCATGAAAGCCGAATATTCATTCATTCGATCTCTATTTTTGCGCTTTTCACTGTAATTGGTTGATGATTTGCAGGTGGTCCACAATGGAAAATCTCAACCTGATGCTTGCTTGATTGCACTCTCAGTAAGTTTAAATCTAGAAACTTAAAAAAATACCTTTTACATTGCAGGTAACACGCTTGTCAGGTGGTACTTGTTGATGTCCGTTTTGATAAACAGGGTTATAATTGTATTTACCCTAACCTTCGAACGCAAATTTTCATTATATATATATATATATATATATATATATATATATATATATATATATATATATATCGTCTGACGCCGATTCGGTCGGGTTTCAATCCTGGATTAGGAGGCGACCGGAGTCTAAGCCGTACTGATGAGCTGTCAGTCAGTCAGTTAAGTGCCATACGTGATACACGCTTGGGCGATCATGTCTCGAAAGAGACATGACTGACTGGGCAGAAGATTATCCCGCAGTAGGTTGCCATTGCTTTCTGCGGTAGACTGGTTGCCGACCAAGGCTATAGAACCCAATCTGTCCTATTATTTAACCCATAACTGGGGGGAAGAGACGGATTAATACCTTTCCCAAGGGTATTTGCGCGTAAGTGAATGCAAGGAATTCAAGTGGAATTTGAACTCGGCTCTCCGATTTCTCGTTCCGAGCCCATATCCACTGCCCTTCAACGCACATCCAGCGTAATACAGCGAAACAGATCTGTCTGCGGATGACAATAGTATATATATATATATATATATATATATATATATATATATATATATTATACCAGTATTATCAATGTTTGTACAATCAATACAATACCTTCTGTTTTTCATTGTTATATACCGATTTTGCATCAACTTGTATATACATATTATTTAAAAAATGTAATGGATTATTTATTTGTTAATTCGACAGATTTTTCTCACTTTAAACGTTATTTTTAGTGGATACTCGTATTTGAATAGACGCACCGTTTATTTATTAAACAGTATATTTATTTATTTTCATCTACCGGCCTGAAAAGTTAAGAAATTTTATTAAAGAAATATATGCGTTATTCGGTAGAATCGAACCTGGGTCCGTCTAGGTAGAGGGAAACAGTCATTAGATCCGAGGTGTCTTAACTTACTCAGTCACCAAATCCTCTTTCCAGAGGAACGAATGTTCGAATCCTGTCGGAAAAGCACAAAATAAATACAGTACTCAGTTTTTCCGTGTTTTTTTTTTCTATTCATTTCCCTCCAGTCATGACGATGAAGCCATTAAGACGTAAAAAGTTACTGAGGGTAAAAGAAATCTCGTGCAACTCTTCTGTGTGGTCTCCTTTTTACGCTTTCCTCTGTAATTGGCTGATGACTTGCAGGTGGTCCACAATGGAAAATCTCAACCTGATGCTTGCTTGATTGCACTCACAAGAAGTGAAAATCTAGAAACTTGAAAAAGAAAAAAAGAACCTTGTACATTGCGGGTAACAAGCTTGTCAGGCAGTGCTTGTTGATGCCCGTTCTGATAAACAGGGTTATTACTGTATATAACCGAAAATTTAATTGACGTAGATAGACTAAACTATCGCCCGGTTCACACTCCACCCACGTCTATTGAACAGGTGTAGAGGCTCATCCTTTGTTTCCTGTTTAGGATGTGGTTTTCGGTTTTCTCTTTTCCCATCTTACTCTTACGTAGCCCCCTGCGCATCAGTGGTGTTACCGCCTTGCTTGGGGTGATATGATTAAAAAAAAAATCTTCGAACGCGGGTTTTCATTATATATATATAAACTTATTTATAAATGGAACTTTGTCGCTGTGTGTGTGTGTGTGTGTGTGTGTGTGTGTGTGTGTGTATCCGTTACCTATAGACTCCGAAACGGTTGAACCGATTTTCTTGAAAATTTACACAGTTGTACTATAAGCGTCTGCGAGTGTTCTTAGCTAGGTTTTTTGTCGAGGTAACCCCGATAAATATCGAAAATCGATAATCGAAAAAATCGGGTTATAGAAGGAGTGTTCCGATTTTAATCAAATTTGATACACTCATAGACAAAGACATAAGAAACGATATTCAGAAGTTTCAAGGTTGCAGTTCTTAAAATAGTGCAGAAAATCGATAATATATATATGTATAAAAGGCAAGATGTGTGTGTGTGTGTGTGTGTGTGTGTGTGTGTGTGTGTGTGTTTATCTGTCTGTATGTTATTTATAAAATCCACAATTTTTATCCGATTCTCACCAAACTTCACACAAATATTCTTTACGCTGAGTCTGATCTCCAAGACCGTGGATTAGTTTAAAGCTTTCATTACACCCGAGCAACGCCGGGCTATACTGCTAGTATATATATATATATATATATATATATATATATATATATATATATATATATATATAACTCTTCA